>OX104117.1:13436148-13642915 GCA_944474755.1 Limnoperna fortunei
TATACATTATGGTGTTCTGGCCTGTGAGGGATGCAAGGTGGGTATCTGATGTCCTCTGGTATACATTATGGTGTTCTGGCCTGTGAGGGATGCAAGGTGGGTATCTGATGTCCTCTGGTATACATTATGGTGTTCTGGCCTGTGAGGGGTGCAAGGTGGGTATCTGATATCCTCTGGTATACATTATGGTGTTCTGGCCTATGAGGGGTGCAAGGTGGGTATCCGATGTACTCTAGTATACATTATGGTGTTCTGGCCTGTGAGGGATGCAAGGTGGGTATCCGATGTACTCTAGTATACATTATGGTGTTCTGGCCTGTGAGGGATGCAAGGTGGGTATCTGATATCCTCTGGTATACATTATAGTGTTCTGGCCTGTGAGGGATGCAAGTTTGGTATCTGATGTCCTCTGGTATACATTATGGTGTTCTGGCCTGTGAGGGATACAAGGTTGGCGTCTGATGTCCTCTGGCTTGGTGTTCTGTAAAGGATGCAAGGTGGGTTATCTCATGTTCGTTTGTACATTTTGGTGTTCTAGCATGTAATTTTTATAAACATATGTCATTATGAATTCCTGCATATGCTAAAGTTCTGTAGGTGTTGACAAGATGTTTGCCTTTTTCTCACAAACTTCAAAAAGTGTCCTTTGGAATTCATTCAGTTTATTAGTGAAATCAGTCAAAAACTTCTTTATTATAACTAACTTGATTTATTTCTGATTTAGGGTTTCTTCAGAAGAGCTTTACAGGATATTGGTGATCCAGCAAGGAAGAGATGCTTCTATGGAAAAAATTGTCAGATCACTGTCCTGACACGTAACCGATGTCAGTACTGTCGTCTGCAAAAATGTTTACAGCTTGGCATGTCTAGATCAGGTACGTAATGGATGTCATTATTGTGGTCTGCAAAAATGTTTACACCTTGGCATGTCTAGATCAGGTACATAATGGATGTAAGTACTGTCTTCTGCTGAAATGTTTACAGCTTGGCATGTCTAGATCAGGTACATAATAATTGTCAGTACTGTCGTCTGCTGAAATGTTTAAAGCTCGGCATGTCTTGATCAGGTACATAATGGATGTCAGTACTGTCGTCTGCTGAAATGTTTAAAGCTCGGCATGTCTAGATCAAGTTCATTTAAATATTCTCAATTTTGATTCATTAGATCTACAGTTATTCAATGAAATACCTAAATTTTTGCCAGATAACATTTCTATTGGGTCTTCTAAGCCCTTAATCATAATATTGGTTAATGGGAAGAAAGCGTTTATTTGATACAAGATTTTTTTATTACAGCTGCAAAATTAGGTCGAAGGTCAAGGAAAATGAGAGATATGATCAAATGTATGGAAGACTCTGTAATGGAACAAGCTCTTCATGGACTTCTTAGCCTAAATCCTGACATCTCTTCAGAAATTATGTCAACCGTAATGAAACAAAAAACAGATGACACACAAGACAACAAAAACTTAATACAGAAATCTGACTCTCCACCATTAGATCTGTCGCCATCATCACCTTCATTGTCAAATGATAGTTTGATGAATACTATAAATAAGTCTAATATGGCTGGATCAGTCAGTCACTCACCTGTTAGCTCTCCAATGTTACGGAATCAGTCACCAATGGTTCCTGTCAACCCATACAACAATCCGATGTTTATCTCACTAAACCAAGACTTGATTACTTCTGCAATGTATTATGGTGCTTCTCCTTTGTTTAGTCACCAAGGTTACACGTCCCCAATTAACTTAGTAAAGTCAGAGAGAAAAAGTTTAGATGACAGGTCTCCCAGTAGAGGTCATGAAAGATCAAATCTGTTGCATCCTAATCATCGGCATTCAGTTGAAGCAATGAACTCTGGGAGAAGCAGATCATCTGTTGACTTGGCCTTGTCACATCAATCCTACGAGAAGACACATCAGTCCTATGAAGATATCGAGTCTTTAGATGCAATAAATAGAAAGACATCTTATGACTTCAGTGATGAAGAAATTCAGGCTTTGAATTATAGGCATTTACAAGGTCAGATGAATTTTGAAAGTCCAGATTTCTCACATTTTAATTTGAGTATGAAATTACCTACTTCAAATCCATTTAAGAAACGTCCTTATCAGATCTCGTCTCCAGCTTTAGGAACAGAAAATAGCAAACGTCCTCCATCATTGGAAAGTCCAGTTGGCAGTCGGCCTTCGTCTGTGTCCTCTCGTAATTCTCCATATCAAAGGAATGAAACAGTGTCCAAGTCTTTACCATCGCCATTGGTTATGAATTCATCTTCACCATATCACATGACACAGAGCCAGCCAATGGCATCATCACCTTTGTATGATTCTAGAGTAATCCCACTCAAACACCCTAGAACAGAAAGTAGTGGTTCAGACAAAACTATAGTAAGACAAGACCGGTTGGTTGGTAGACAAAGTCCAAAGAAAGATGAGCAACAGGATGATCGTAGAAAATTCTTAAAGTTGTCATCTGATATACCAAGTAAAACTAACAAACCAAGAGAGACAGCTATTGTTAGTCCAACAGTCAAGGTCGAAGATGAAAGTCAGTTGTCTGTAGCATTCCTAACATACAAAGTTCTTCAATCATTCCAGACAAATTTTAGATCTCGAGCTGATTTACAAGCTATGGAAGAGAAAGTAATAGAATTTAAACAGCGAGGCATACTGTCTAAGCAAGATGTCCAGTTATTTTTCCAGGTGGGTTTATTCTTTTATCTTCTTTAAAGGGAAACTTCACGAAAAAATGAAAATTTGATATGTTATTCTTCAAAGAAAAAGAAATATAATTGCCTTTTGATGTTTTATTGTATTCTTTACCGTTAAGCTTCTAGACTGGATTAAAGGTGGTAAAATTTTGTGTATGGGGCCCGCCATATTGACAGTATTTTATCACGTCAATTATCCAGTAAATATGATAAATAATCCAGTTTAAAAATATGTTTTTCTGCCTTAGCTCTTTAAAGAATATATAAACTGTGGCGATGACTAATGACCGGCTGACAACATAAGATTACCAAATACGTCTTAATGTTTTAATGATCTTTGTTTTAATAAAAGTATTTTTAGACACAAATTTTAACCTGTCTTTATTTAACTCAGGTATAATTTACCTAAATAATAATTGTAATAAAAGATATATTTATATGATTATTTTTTTATATATAAAATAAAATTTCGTGAATAATTTTGCACGTCTTGAAACGGCAGTTGTACCAGGACGTGAAAATGTTACATGTAAATCATTACTGGTTTATGAAGGGTAATTAACAGAATTAGCAGGTAAACAAACATGATGTTTATTGCAATTACTAGATCATTTGACGCCGACTTTGAAGTATGAATATTCGGACTTTTTCAAAAGCTAACCAAATTAAAGGTTAATCATGTAATTCGAAATTAGAAAGGCACACCCCCTCCTGCCAAGGACAGATGTGATTTGAATACACCGAAGTGTCAAAACACAGGATGTATATACG
This sequence comes from Limnoperna fortunei, assembly GCA_944474755.1. NCBI lineage: Eukaryota > Metazoa > Mollusca > Bivalvia > Mytilida > Modiolidae > Limnoperna > Limnoperna fortunei. Next base: position 13,439,636 of record OX104117.1, read on the forward strand.
ATTTTGAATACCTTTAGATGCCAATTAAGAGGAAACATAAAACTTACACGTTAACTCAAATGTGTATACACAACATGTAAAATTTTGGAAACTGTGTTACGCACACGCACAATAAATGTTACCAGTAATAATAGTTATAATAATAACAATAAATAATAATTATAAATGTACTAAACGTGAAGTGAAATTTTGATGCGCAAAAACCAGCGTATTTAAAAATATTTCATTTAATGACCGTTATTTCTTAAATAGTCAACTTCGCAAATATTTTGTATAAAAAAGTTTGGTTCAATAAGTTGCTTAATCTGATTAAGTTGAAAATAATAATACGAACAATTTTCAATTTAATTAATATTTATGGACTTTTTTTCCTATCAAATTTGTGACTTTTTTCCTGTGATTTCTTTCCGTTTACCGTTGTTGCTGCTGTGGAAATAGTCTTAAGTAGAAGTCTTTAAACTGGTTACACATGTAACTACTTGTTACACAAGTCGGGTTTTTTTTGCATATATATAGATCAGGAATACGAAACGTAATCTTTCCACAACCTTGTCTTATAGTACAACCTTCTGTTATTGACCGTTTCGCGTTATCATCATACGACGACTTTTAAGGTACTTGGATGTCTAGTATGGCCATCTATTGACGAGATGGTGACAAGATGGCGTACCTCCAAAAGTGCATTTTTTACACGGTAAATTCCATGCAGAAACTTAACCACTGAAAATATAATAAAACATCAAGAGGCAAATGTGTTTCTTTTTAGTTGAAGAATAACATATCAAATTTTCATTTTTTCGCGAAGTTTCCCTTTAAATATATTTCTATTTCAATTAGATGTGAGTTTGCAGAACATTTACAATCTTTTTTAAGATTACAGACACATCATATATGTTAGGCAGTATTTAACGTTTATTAGGAAATCGATAAATGGTTTCATTATACCACCGCTTCTGTTTTACCCTGGTCTCTCCGTCTGTTCATCAGTAACAAACAATTTCTGTCACAGTTTTCTAAGCAACTATAAGATGCAGAAGCCTGATATTTGGCATATTGCTTTATCCTATAGTACCATATGGTGTATAGAGATTTTTTTTGCTTCTTGGTCATCTACTTTCTTTTTACCAAATACCTTGATTTTTTTACACATAGTTGACATACATGCAAAATTTCCGTCGCAGTTTTCGAAGCAACTATAATAGGCAGAAGCATGATATTTTGTATATTGCTTTATCCTATAGTACCATATGGACCATATGGTGTATTGCAATTTTATGCTCCTTAGTCATCTACTTCCTGTTTACCAAATACTTTTTGGGGTATCATTAATGAGCATTGGCTCACAGATACACTTGTTGGTTTTAATGTTTTAAATGTTAATAAGGTCCAAATCTTGCTCAACACATGTTACAGTACTGGTGCTGTGTTAATAAGGTCCAAATCTTGCTCAACACATGTTTCTAGTACTGGTGCTGTGTTAATAAGGTCCAAATCTTGCTCAACACATGTTACAGTACTGGTGCTGTGTTAATAAGGTCCAAATCTTGCTCACTGCATGTTTTTAGTACTGGTGCTGTGTTAATAAGGTCCAAATCTTTCCCTACGCTTGCTTCTGGTACTGGTGCTGTGTTAATAAGGTCCAAATCTTTCCCTACGCTTGATTCTGGTACTGGTGCTGTGTTAATAAGGTCCAAATCTTTCCCTACGCTTGCTTCTGGTACTGGTGCTGTGTTAATAAGGTCCAAATCTTTCCCTACGCTTGCTTCTGGTACTGGTGCTGTGTTAATAAGGTCCAAATCTTTCCCTACGCTTGCTTCTGGTACTGGTGCTGTGTTTATAAAGTCCAAATCTTTCCCTACGCTTGCTTCTGGTACTGGTGCTGTGTTAATAAGGTCCAAATCTTTCCCTACTCTTGATTCTGGTACTGGTGCTGTGTTAATAAGGTCCAAATCTTTCCCTACTCTTGATTCTGGTACTAGTGCTGTGTTAATAAGGTCCAAATCTTTCCCTACTCTTGATTCTGGTACTGGTGCTGTGTTAATAAGGTCCAAATCTTTCCCTACGCTTGCTTCTGGTACTGGTGCTGTAAATAATATTAACATTAATATATGAAAGTAATCAAATAAAAATAAAAGTGGGGGGGGGGGGGGAGGGGCAGGGAAAGGTCAAGTATTTGTAATATAGTGATTATTTCTGTACATTTGTATTTTCTGTAGAATTGACTTTCAATTTTCATAGATACTGGAATGATATAAACTTGTGTAATATTTTAGATTTTGTGTTGTAGGATGAATTAGGGAGAATTTGTTCAGCTGGAGAAGTATGTTGGCAAGGGTTCCAGAGTCTACTAAATACCACAATACAAGATACTGTAACATTTGCTAAGAAGGTGCCAGGGTTCTCCAGACTGGAACAGGAAGATCAGATCAGTCTAATCAAAGGAGGCTGCTTTGAGGTTTGTAACATCTATGGTATAACTCTTTCTATACATGTTGATAATTCTTTAGTATAGTTTAAGTTATGTGGTATTTGTTACCTACACTGCCAGAAGTGTTGGGCTCAATTTTTGTAATACTTTATGTGGTATTTGTTACCTTCACTGCCAGGAGAGTTCGGATCAATATTTGTAATACTGTAAATTCGGAAATTATTGCGTGCATTTATTATTACGATTCGGGGACCCCCTCAAAAAATGTGAGTTCATATTTTTGCGATCTGCTGAGGTAGCAAAAAATGCAATGACAACAAATCATTAAGAAATTATCAGTTTTTATTAATGTTTGTCGGCAGTAAAAATCTCTCTACAAACAAACGGATTACACATTTCATTTTCTAAAGAGATTTGCCTCTGTTGAAGATCAGAAAGACTTGTCAAATGACTTAAATAATGATAATAATGAGATGATTTGTAGGTATATTGAGGTTCAGCGTGGGTACTTAAACAGTAATTTGTTTACATCAAAGAAAAATCAATTATGTTGTGTACAATTAATAACTGTATTCAAACTAAATAGCTATGGTAGGGCTTTACAGATGGTTATATATGCATGCTAGGTTGAGTAATTTTCGTCCATGGATAAACGAAAGTAGAATTGCGAGGTTTAATTATTGCGATCAAAGAACGATCGCATTATTCGCAATAATAAAAACATCGCAAAAATTTCTGAATTTACACTACTTTATGCTATTGAAAGATGTGCCTTTGATAGTGGTATACCTCTTATAAAATTTATCATTTTGTACTACCAAGAGAGTTTAACATGGAAACATATATGACACAGTTATCTTATTCTTCGTGATATTGCTGAAAATTGATGATTTATAAATACTCAGTTTACCCCCTGTATACTGTTGTAAATTAATCCAGCTGGAGTTTGACTTTCAGCAAGGTTGTGGATAGGATTTTACTTTGGGCAAGGTTGTGTATAGGGGTTTGAATTTGGCAAGGCTGTTAGTAGAAATTTTACTTTGGGCAAAGTGAGTAGGAGCTTGCCTTTGGGCAATGTTGTAAGTAGGAGTTTGACATAAAGAATGGTTGTGAGTAGAATTTGACTTTTGGCAATGTTGCGAGTCAAAGTTTGACTGGCATAGTTGTGAGTAAAATTTTGACTTTGGGCAAAGTGATTAGGAGCAGGACTTTAAGTAAAGTTGTGAGTAGGATTTTTACTTCGGGCATGGCTGTGAGTAGAAGTTTGATTTAAGGCAAGGTTCTGAGTAGGGAGTTTGATGCTGGACAAAGTTGTAAGTAGAAGTTAGGCAAGGTTGTAAGTAGGAGTTTGATGCTGGACAAAGTTGTAAGTAGAAGTTAGGCAAGGGTGTGAGCAGAAGCTTGACTTTTGGCATGGCTGTGAGTAGGAGTTAAACATTTGGCAAGGTTGTGAGTAGCTTGTGCAGTTTTTATTCTAAAGATCAGCATTTTTTCCATATCCACTAATAATATTAAGCCATGCTAAACTTTAAAATTCCTGAAATTGACTGTGAACCAAAATCAATCAATCAAACATGAGCATGAGCCTTATGGTAAGTCAACCATGACAATTTAACAACCAAGTTTCCATAGAAGAGTGAATACCTGGTTTATAGGTTGCTGATGAATAGTACATTACAGTCTGTTAAGTGTCACCTGACCTTGACCTTAATTTTACTGTCTATTTCGATGTTAAAGTTATAAAGATTAGGTCAGTTAAACAATAACCCTGTATGGTACGATGACAGTATTTGGTATATAGGTTGGTAATGACTAGTGCACGTGTGTCTGGTAGGTGTCACTTAAATTCACATACATTTAAGATTGGATAAGGTCAGGTCCTCAGAAACCATGCACAGTTGGATGACGGCAGTTTGTATATAGAATGTTTATCAGTATTGCAAGACATTCTGGTTGGTGTCACTTGACCTTGACCTTTATTTAAATGATAATATAATGCAATTTTTATATTGCTTATTTTCTTTTAATATGTGGAATATACAAGCAAGACATTTATCTTGAGCCCCTTTTTTTGTTAGTGACATGTTCTTTGGCCATATGAAGTGGAGACATACTGTTGTTCAATAAAAAACCTCCAGCAGGACTCTCCCGACAACAGTATCTTTAAGTAAAAGTAATGATACATTTCATTTTTTGGCAGTTTCCTTAAAACTTTTTATCTGTTTTTATTGACTGAAATGATTTATTGATCTTTTGACATGTTGCCCTATATTGTTCATCAGTGTTTATTAAAAGTATAGTTTACTTCAACCTTTTGCATTGTTCATCTTTGCTTATCAAGACAGGTTCCATGCATTGTTCATTTTTGCTTATCGAAACAGGTTCCATGAATTGTTCATCTTTGCTTATCGAGACAGGTTCCATGAATTGTTTATCTTTGCCTATTGAGACAGGTTCCATGCATTGTTCATTTTTGCTTATTGAGACAGGTTCCATGCATTGTTCATCTTTGCTTATCGAGACAGGTTCCATGCATTGTTCATTTTTGCTTATGGAGACAGGTTACATGAATTGTTCATCTTTGCTTATTGAGACAGGTTCCATGCATTGTTTATCTTTGCTTATCGAGACAGGTTCCATGAATTGTTCATCTTTGCCTATTGAGACAGGTTCCATGCATTGTTCATCTTTGCTTATCGAGACAGGTTCCATGCATTGTTTATCTTTGCTTATCGAGACAGGTTCCATGCATTGTTCATCTTTGCTTATTGAGACAGGTTCCATGCATTGTTCATCTTTGCTTATCGAGACAGGTTCCATGCATTGTTTATCTTTGCTTATCGAGACAGGTTCCATGAATTGTTCATCTTTGCCTATTGAGACAGGTTCCATGCATTGTTCATCTTTGCTTATCGAGACAGGTTCCATGCATTGTTTATCTTTGCTCATCGAGACAGGTTACATGCATTGTTCATCTTTGCTTATTGAGACAGGTTCCATGCATTGTTTATCTTTGCTTATTGAGACAGGTTCCATGCATTGTTCATTTTTGCTTATTGAGACAGGTTCCATGCATTGTTCATCTTTGCTTATTGAGACAGGTTCCATGCATTGTTTATCTTTGCTTATCGAGACAGGTTCCATGCATTGTTCATTTTTGCTTATTGAGACAGGTTCCATGCATTGTTCATCTTTGCTTATTGAGACAGGTTTCATGCATTGTTTATCTTTGCTCATCGAGACAGGTTCCATGCATTGTTCATTTTTGCTTATTGAGACAGGTTACATGAATTGTTCATCTTTGCTTATTGAGACAGGTTCCATGAATTGTTTATCTTTGCTCATCGAGACAGGTTCCATGCATTGTTAATCTTTGCTTATCGAGACAGGTTCCATGCATTGTTTATCTTTGCATATTGAGACAGGTTCCATGCATTGTTTGTCTTTGCTTATCGAGACAGGTTCCATGCATTGTTCATCTTTGCTTATTGAGACAGGTTCCATGCATTGTTAATCTTTGCATATTGAGACAGGTTCCATGCATTGTTTGTCTTTGCTTATTGAGACAGGTTCCATGCATTGTTTGTCTTTGCTTATTGAGACAGGTTCCATGCATTGTTAATCTTTGCTTATTGAGACAGGTTCCATGCATTGTTCATCTTTGCTTATCGAGACAGGTTCCATGCATTGTTTATCTTTGCTTATAGAGACAGGTTCCATGCATTGTTTATCTTTGCTCATCGAGACAGGTTCCATGCATTGTTCATCTTTGCTTATTGAGACAGGTTCCATGCATTGTTAATCTTTGCATATTGAGACAGGTTCCATGCATTGTTAATCTTTGCATATTGAGACAGGTTCCATGCATTGTTCATCTTTGCTTATTGAGACAGGTTCCATGCATTGTTCATCTTTGCTTATTGAGACAGGTTCCATGCATTGTTCATCTTTGCTTATTGAGACAGGTTCCATGCATTGTTCATCTTTGCTTATTGAGACAGGTTCCATGCATTGTTCATCTTTGCTTATTGAGACAGGTTCCATGCATTGTTTATCTTTGCTTATTGAGACAGGTTCCATGCATTGTTTATCTTTGCTTATTGAGACAGGTTCCATGCATTGTTTATCTTTGCTTATTGAGACAGGTTCCATGCATTGTTTATCTTTGCTCATCGAGACAGGTTCCATGCATTGTTCATTTTTGCTTATTGAGACAGGTTCCATGCATTGTTCATCTTTGCTTATTGAGACAGGTTCCATGCATTGTTTATCTTGGCTTATTGAGACAGGTTCCATGCATTGTTAATCTTTGCTTATCGAGACAGGTTCCATGCATTGTTCATCTTTGCTTATTGAGACAGGTTTCATGCATTGTTTATCTTTGCTCATCGAGACAGGTTCCATGCATTGTTCATTTTTGCTTATTGAGACAGGTTCCATGCATTGTTCATCTTTGCTTATTGAGACAGGTTCCATGCATTGTTTGTCTTTGCTTATTGAGACAGGTTCCATGCATTGTTCATCTTTGCTTATTGAGACAGGTTCCATGCATTGTTCATTTTTGCTTATTGAGACAGGTTCCATGAATTGTTCATCTTTGCTTATCGAGACAGGTTCCATGCATTGTTTATCTTTGCTTATTGAGACAGGTTCCATGCATTGTTCATCTTTGCTTATAGAGACAGGTTCCATGCATTGTTCATCTTTGCTTATTGAGACAGGTTCCATGCATTGTTTATCTTTGCTTATTGAGACAGGTTCCATGCATTGTTCATATTTGCTCATCGAGACAGGTTCCATGCATTGTTCATCTTTACTTATTGAGACAGGTTCCATGCATTGTTCATATTTGCTCATCGAGACAGGTTCCATGCATTGTTTATCTTTGATTATCGAGACAGGTTCCAACTTCCATGCATTGTTCAACATTGCGTATTGAGACAGGTTCCATGCATTGTTTATCTTTGCTTATCGAGACAGGTTCCATGCATTGTTCATATTTGCTCATCGAGACAGGTTCCATGCATTGTTCATATTTGCTCATCGAGACAGGTTCCATGCATTGTTTATCTTTGTTCATCAAGACAGGTTCCATGCATTGTTTATCTTTGCTTATCGAGACAGGTTCCATGCATTGTTCATCTTTGCTTATCGAGACAGGTTCCATGCATTGTTTATCTTTGTTCATCAAGACAGGTTCCATGCATTGTTTATCTTTGCTTATCGAGACAGGTTCCATGCATTGTTTATCTTTGCTTATCAAGACAGGTTCCATGCATTGTTTATCTTTGCTCATCGAGACAGGTTCCATGCATTGTTCATATTTGCTCATCGAGACAGGTTCCATGCATTGTTTATCTTTGTTCATCAAGACAGGTTCCATGCATTGTTCATCTTTGCGTATTGAGACAGGTTCCATGCATTGTTTATCTTTGCTTATTGAGACAGGTTTCATGAATTGTTCATCTTTGCTTATTGAGACAGGTTCCATGCATTGTTCATCTTTGCGTATTGAGACAGGTTCCATGCATTGTTCATCTTTGCTTATTGAGACAGGTTCCATGCATTGTTTATCTTTGCTTATTGAGACAGGTTCCATGCATTGTTAATCTTTGCTCATCGAGACAGGTTCCATGCATTGTTCATCTTTGCTTATTGAGACAGGTTCCATGCATTGTTTATCTTTGCTTATTGAGACAGGTTCCATGCATTGTTTATCTTTGCTTATTGAGACAGGTTCCATGCATTGTTCATCTTTGCGTATTGAGACAGGTTCCATGCATTGTTCATCTTTGCGTATTGAGACAGGTTCCATGCATTGTTCATCTTTGCTTATTGAGACAGGTTCCATGCATTGTTTATCTTTGCTTATTGAGACAGGTTCCATGCATTGTTAATCTTTGCTCATCGAGACAGGTTCCATGCATTGTTCATCTTTGCTTATTGAGACAGGTTCCATGCATTGTTCATCTTTGCTTATCGAGACAGGTTCCATGCATTGTTTATCTTTGCTTATTGAGACAGGTTCCATGCATTGTTTATCTTTGCTTATTGAGACAGGTTCCATGCATTGCTCATCTTTGCTTATCAAGACAGGTTCCATGCATTGCTCATCTTTGCTTATTGAGACAGGTTCCATGCATTGTTCATCTTTGCTTATTGAAACAGGTTCCATGCATTGTTAATCTTTGCTCATCGAGACAGGTTCCATGCATTGTTCATATTTGCTTATCGAGACAGGTTCCATGCATTGTTTATCTTTGCTTATCGAGACAGGTTCCATGCATTGTTCATATTTGCTCATCGAGACAGGTTCCATGCATTGTTAATCTTTGCTTATTGAGACAGGTTCCATGCATTGTTCATCTTTGCTTATCGAGACAGGTTCTATGCATTGTTTATCTTTGCTTATCGAGACAGGTTCCATGCATTGTTCATATTTGCTCATCGAGACAGGTTCCATGCATTGTTAATCTTTGCTTATTGAGACAGGTTACATGCATTGTTCATCTTTGCGTATTGAGACAGGTTCCATGCATTGTTTGTCTTTGCTTATTGAGACAGGTTCCATGCATTGTTTGTCTTTGCTTATTGAGACAGGTTCCATGCATTGTTTGTCTTTGCTTATTGAGACAGGTTCCATGCATTGTTCATCTTTGCGTATTGAGACAGGTTCCATGCATTGTTTGTCTTTGCTTATTGAAACAGGTTCCATGCATTGTTTGTCTTTGCTTATTGAGACAGGTTCCATGCATTGTTTGTCTTTGCTTATTGAGACAGGTTCCATGCATTGTTCATCTTTGCGTATTGAGACAGGTTCCATGCATTGTTTGTCTTTGCTTATTGAGACAGGTTCCATGCATTGTTCATCTTTGCTCATCGAGACAGGTTCCATGCATTGTTAATCTTTGCTTATCAAGACAGGTTCCATGCATTGTTTATCTTTGCTTATCAAGACAGGTTCCATGCATTGTTTATCTTTGCGTATTGAGACAGGTTCCATGCATTGTTTGTCTTTGCTTATTGAGACAGGTTCCATGCATTGTTCATCTTTGCGTATTGAGACAGGTTCCATGCATTGTTTGTCTTTGCTTATTGAGACAGGTTCCATGCATTGTTCATCTTTGCGTATTGAGACAGGTTCCATGCATTGTTTATCTTTGCTTATTGAGACAGGTTCCATGCATTGTTTATTTTTGCTTATTGAGACAGGTTCCATGCATTGTTTATCTTTGCTTATCAAGACAGGTTCCATGCATTGCTCATCTTTGCTTATTGAGACAGGTTCCATGCATTGTTAATCTTTGCTCATCGAGACAGGTTCCATGCATTGTTTATCTTTGCTCATCGAGACAGGTTTCATGCATTGTTTATCGTTGCTTATTGAAACAGGTTCCGTGCATTGTTTATCTTTGCTCATCGAGACAGGTTCCATGCATTGTTAATCTTTGCTTATTGAGACAGGTTCCATGCATTGTTTATCGTTGCTTATTGAAACAGGTTCCATGCATTGTTCATCTTTGCTTATTGAGACAGGTTCTGTGCATTGTTTATCTTTGCTTATCGAGACAGGTTCCATGCATTTTTCATCTTTGCTTATTGAGACAGGTTCCGTGCATTGTTCATCTTTGCTTGAATGAAGGACACCATGTGTAGTTGTGCATATCAACAGGAAATTCCCAGCATGGTTTGTTCTGTGTGTATTAATAAAATATATATGTCTTTTAACCTCCTCACAAGTCAGGGTTTCTGTGGACTTGTGAGGATGATATTTTGACACATTCTTTGCATGTTTATTAATAGCACAGATAAATCTTACAGGTGGCCTGCATTGTTCATTCTATGTTTATTAATAGCACAGATTTATCTTACAGGTGGCCTGCATTGTTCATTCTATGTTTATTAATAGCACAGATTTATCTTACAGGTGGCCTGCATGGTTCATTCTATGTTTATTAATAGCACAGATTTATCTTACAGGTGGCCTGCATTGTTCATTCTGTGTTTATTAATAGCACAGATTTATCTTACAGGTGGCCTGCATTGTTCATTCTGTGTTTATTAAAAGCACAGATTTATCTTACAGGTGGCCTGCATTGTTCATTCTATGTTTATTAATAGCACAGATTTATCTTACAGGTGGCCTGCATTGTTCATTCTGTGTTTATTAATAACACAGATTTATCTTACAGGTGGCCTGCATTGTTCATTGTGTTTATTAATAGCACAGATTTATCTTACAGGTGGCCTGCATTGTTCATTCTATGTTTATTAATAGCACAGATTTATCTTACAGGTGGCCTGCATTGTTCATTGTGTTTATTAATAGCACAGATTTATCTTACAGGTGGCCTGCATTGTTCATTCTGTGTTTATTAATAACACAGATTTATCTTACAGGTGGCCTGCATTGTTCATTCTATGTTTATTAATAGCACAGATTTATCTTACAGGTGGCCTGCATTGTTCATTCTATGTTTATTAATAGCACAGATTTATCTTACAGGTGGCCTGCATGGTTCATTCTATGTTTATTAATAGCACAGATTTATCTTACAGGTGGCCTGCATTGTTCATTCTGTGTTTATTAATAGCACAGATTTATCTTACAGGTGGCCTGCATTGTTCATTCTGTGTTTATTAAAAGCACAGATTTATCTTACAGGTGGCCTGCATTGTTCATTCTATGTTTATTAATAGCACAGATTTATCTTACAGGTGGCCTGCATTGTTCATTCTGTGTTTATTAATAACACAGATTTATCTTACAGGTGGCCTGCATTGTTCATTGTGTTTATTAATAGCACAGATTTATCTTACAGGTGGCCTGCATTGTTCATTCTATGTTTATTAATAGCACAGATTTATCTTACAGGTGGCCTGCATTGTTCATTCTGTGTTTATTAATAGCACAGATTTATCTTACAGGTGGCCTGCATTGTTCATTCTGTGTTTATTAATAGCACAGATTTATCTTACTGGTGGCCTGCATTGTTCATTCTGTGTTTATTAATAGCACAGATTTATCTTACTGGTGGCCTGCATTGTTCATTCTGTGTTTATTAATAGCACAGATTTATCTTACAGGTGGCCTGCATTGTTCATTCTGTGTTTATTAATAGCACAGATTTATCTTACAGGTGGCCTGCATTGTTCATTCTATGTTTATTAATAGCACAGATTTATCTTACAGGTGGCCTGCATTGTTCATTCTGTTTTTATTGACACGGAAACAGATGCCATGTTTGTTCCAGGGAAGAACTTTCTAGTAACAAGGAAGGACATGAAAATTGGATTTCCTCTTGGAGAACATTTTGTGGAATTGTTGTTTAATTTATGTATTCGTCTCAATGCTTATCATTTGGAGGATACAGAGAAGGCTTTGTTCAGTGCTTTGGTGCTAATATCCCCTGGTAAGTTAACCTTTAGTGCTGTGTATCCCCTGGTAAGTTAACCTTTAGTGCTGTGTATCCCCTGGTAAGTTAACCTTTAGTGCTGTGTATCCCCTGGTAAGTTAACCTTTAGTGCTGTGTATCCTCTGGTAAGTTAACCTTTAGTGCTGTGTATCCCCTGGTAAGTTAACCTTTAGTGCTGTGTATCCCCTGGTAAGTTATCTTTTAGTGCTGTGTATCCCCTGGTAAGTTAACCTTTAGTGCTGTGTATCCCCTGGTAAGTTAACCCTTAGTGCTGTGTGCTATTATTTCTAGGTAAGTTAACTTGCTTAGTGCATTGTTGATAATTTCTTCAGGTAACTTTCTCAATATATCTTGGTAATTTTAGTGAGCACTTATCTGCTGATAAGTTTTGATGAGAAGTACTTCTCTTTGCTGCTGAACAAAGCAGTAAGCATTGTGCAAATTCAACTGTCAAATGAAATATGATTAAATTTTAAAATGATAATTTTTTGGAAAATAAAACATTTTTTTATTGGGTGGGTTTATCACAAGTTTCTGTTTGTCTTTCAGATCGTCAAGGTTTGAAAAAAAGAGAAAATGTTAGTAAGCTACAGGAGCTATTGATCCAGTCATTACAAACACAGGTGACAACTAGTCATCCAGACTATGCCGGACTTTTTCCAAGACTGCTGATGAGTATCTCAAGTCTTCGAGAACTTGGGGTAGAACATCGGCGAATGTTGGAAACACTAAAAAAGAAAATGAGTTTTGCCCACGATTTATATGCCGAAACCTTTGACCTAATTTCATGATATGTAGACATTATTATACAACTTGTTGTTGTTTATATGTTTGCAAATTCTTGTTCAGTTAAAACATATTGTTCGTTACTTTATTAGTCAGCTTAGAGTGTGTCTTTATATTGTTACTTATTCTACAAGTTTTAAGTAAGTTCCACTATAAATTAGTTGCATAAATGAAAAACTAAACACAAACCTCACAAATCAATCAATCATGAAAAGAAGTTAGTCAAATTCTTCTATTCCTAAGTTGGTTGATCGGAAGAGGTTACAAGGCCATTAGAGAAAAAAATTATAATATCTAAGTCCAACCAAGCTATTTACTTCTCATTTAAATTGTTATGAAACAGCTGCAAGTGACATTCTGTTCAGTTTAATTTTTAGGTTTACTTAATTGACATATATGATTTTGTGTCTTGTTGACATTGATTGAAGGAGCCTGTTTTTAAATCTCTGCTGTATGTATGCTTAGCAAATGTTGTGTATCTCCAATTACCATTCATATATTGGTTAACTCATCCACAGCTGCAAACCTAGTCTGGTTTTACCTTATAACCATGGATACCAGATTATTTCACCAAGTTATACTGGGCAGTCCTACTCTGATTCTAACAGTGTGTAACCATGGATACCAGATCATTTCACCAAGTTATACTGGGAAGTCCTACCCTGATTCTAACAGTGTGTAACCATGGATACCAGATCATTTCACCAAGTTATACTTGGCAGTCCTACCCTGATTCTACAGTATCTGGCCACACTAAATGGTCCTATTTTATATAACCATGGTTACCAGATCATTTCACCAAGTTATACTGGGCAGTCCTACTCTGATTCTACAGTATCAGGCCACATTAAATGGTCCTGTTTTATATAACCATGGATACCAGATCATTTCACCAAGTTATACTGGGCAGTCCTATCCTGATTCTAACAGTGTGTAACCATGGATACCAGATCATTTCACCAAGTTATACTGGGCAGTCGTACTCTGATTCTAACAGTGTGTAACCATGGATACCAGATCATTTCATTAAGTTATACTGGGAAGTCCTACCCTGATTCTAACAGTGTGTAACCATGGATACCAGATCATTTCACCAAGTTATACTTGGCAGTCCTACCCTGATTCTACAGTATCTGGCCACACTAAATGGTCCTATTTTATATAACCATGGATACCAGATCATTTCACCAAGTTATACTGGGCAGTCCTACTCTGATTCTACAGTATCAGGCCACATTAAATGGTCCTGTTTTATATAACCATGGATACCAGATCATTTCACCAAGTTATACTGGGCAGTCCTACTCTGATTCTACAGTATCAGGCCAAATTAAATGGTCCTATTTTATATAACCATGGTTACCAGATCATTTCACCAAGTTATACTGGGCAGTCCTACTCTGATTCTACAGTATCAGGCCACATTAAATGGTCCTGTTTTATATAACCATGGATACCAGATCATTTCACCAAGTTATACTGGGCAGTCCTATCCTGATTCTAACAGTGTGTAACCATGGATACCAGATCATTTCACCAAGTTATACTGGGAAGTCCTACCCTGATTCTAACAGTGTGTAACCATGGATACCAGATCATTTCACCAAGTTATACTGGGCAGTCCTACTCTGATTCTAACAGTGTGTAACCATGGATACTAGATCATTTCATTAAGTTATACTGGGAAGTCCTACCCTGATTCTAACAGTGTGTAACCATGGATACCAGGTCATTTCACCAAGTTATACTTGGCAGTCCTACCCTGATTCTACGGTATCTGGCCACACTAAATGGTCCTATTTTATATAACCATGGTTACCAGATCATTTCACCAAGTTATACTGGGCAGTCCTACTCTGATTCTACAGTATCAGGCCACATTAAATGGTCCTGTTTTATATAACCATGGATACCAGATCATTTCACCAAGTTATACTGGGCAGTCCTATCCTGATTCTAACAGTGTGTAACCATGGATACCAGATCTTTTCACCAAGTTATACTGGGCAGTCCTACTCTGATTCTACAGTATCAGGCCACATTAAATGGTCCTGTTTTATGTAACCATGGTTACCAGATCATTTCACCAAGTTATACTTGGCAGTCCTACTCTGATTCTACAGTATCAGGCCACATTAAATGGTCCTGTTTTATGTAACCATGGTTACCAGATCATTTCACCAGGTATATACTGGGCAGTCCTACTCTGATTCTACAGTATCAGGCCACATTAAACTGACCTCTTTACAAACTAAATACCTAATTTTGTAACTCAATGAACCTATTTATGATCAATGAAGTGGCAGGTTCCTTTACTATAAAAATAGAAATCACTCTAACCAAAAATGGAAACAGAAATGACATTATAATTTCCAGTGACCATTGAGTCATAACCCAGCATTCATAACTAACAGGAAACAGAATTGACATTACATGTATAATATCCAGTGACCATTGAGCCATTCATAACTTTCAGGCAAATGAGGTGAAGTTCATACAAGTGTGGGTTTGTTTTTAGGGAATTTATCTGCTGTATATAATATATATTTAAAAGCAATATTGTTTTATTAATACTATAGATGATACACATATCATGGTACTTTATGCTAAAAATAGATTCTTCTGCTTACATTTATTGATACTTCATGCAATACCATTGTTACATTGTGCTTTTGTTAGTTTTAGAATATTACAATTACATTGTATAAGATCTACTATTGTGGTAATGTCAGAAGTCTGAATATGATTGGACATTACATTGTATAAGATCTGCTATTGTGGTAATGTCAGACGTCTGAATCTGATTGGACATTACATTGTATAAGATCTAATGTCAGAATTTTTAATGTTTAATTTATGTATTACATCTGAATATTACTAAGCAGTTATTGAACAACATTAAAGGACATGGGGAAATAAGGACCTTGTTTTGGTCCCATGATTCACACAGTTATTGAAAACTCTTAAAGGACATGGGGAAATAAGGACCTTGTTTTGGTCCCATGATTCACACAGTTATTGAAAACTCTTAAAGGACATGGGGTGTTAAGGGCCTTGTTTTGGTCCCATGATTCACACAGTTATTGAAAACTCTTAAAGGACATGGGGAAATAAGGACCTTGTTTTAGTCCCATGATTCACACAGTTATTGAAAACTCTTAAAGGAAATGGGGAAATAAGGACCTTGTTTTGGTCCCATGATTCACACAGTTATTGAAAACTCTTAAAGGACATGGGGAAATAAGGACCTTATTTTGGTCACATGATTTGGGCCCTTAGTACACGTCATCTTAAAACCTGATATTTATAGATTATTTACATTTTTTGAACAGGATGCATTTTCTCGTCCATATCTCATCGAAGGGTGAGCATTTTCTCGTCCCTATCTCATCAAAGGGGGGACAGCATTTTCTCTTCCCTGAGATAGCTGAGGAGAAAATGCATCAAGTTTCATAAAATGCTGTTTTTTAACATGAAGTCACAGTGTTTACTTAACGACATCTTGACAACAAGGTGAGATTATATAATACCGCACACAAAGATCAAAGGAAAATACTGTAAAATAGCAATAATGCATAATAATTGGATAACAATGGTGAATAATGCAGTAATTGTATATATCATTATACTCATAAGACAATCCATTTTATGTTTTAATGTATTCATTTTATTTCGTTCAAGAAAGGATTTTTGGACTGATTTTAGTAAATATTTTTTATAAAACTACCTAAAGTGGTTATTTTTCAGATAAGTTTACGCATTTTAATCTTTCATTAATTTTGTACAGGTAAAATTTTAAGCTTTTGTCATTTCAGATAGGTAAAAAAATTTTAAACTTTCATAATTTCAGATAGGTAAACACATTTTAAGCTTTTGTATTTCAAACAGGCAAACACATTTTACGCTTTCGTAATTTCAGACGGGTAAACACATTTTAAGCTTTCGTAACAGTGATCATTAATAAACTAACCATTTACAGCAAGACTTTAAATTGATATCGTCTAATATCTAATCACACACAGGCAGATTATTTGGATAGTTTTTATTGAAAGAAAGTTTCGTCTTTTTCCAATGATCAATGAGATAATAACTTGAATCTATAAAGAGACTTAAGAATTTTTGTTTATTAGGAGAATGAAATTTGATCATGTGATGTATCTGTCTCTCAGTTGCTTGATGTAATTAGGTTATTAGTGCTTATAGTTTGAATGTGACTGTGAAATTTTGTTAAGTTTATCTTTTTATTACTATTTATTATTTATTTTTGTTTTTGAGTTTGTTGCGCTACAAAATAAAATCATGAGTTTATTTGTTCACTGATTATGACTATACTAGTAGTTGATTTGGAAGAGAAAGAAAAAGGTTGGCGTTAGATGATTTGCTTGTTGGTGACAGTTATTAAACCAGGAGTCAGATAGTATGTCTTGTTGGTGACGGTTATGAGTCAGATGGTATGGCTTGTTGGTGACAGTTATTAGACCATGAGTTAGATGGTATGTCTTGTTGGTGACAGTTATTAGACCATGAGTCAGATTGTATGTCTTGTTGGTGACAGTTATTAGACTATGAGTCAGATGGTATGTCTTGTTGGTGACAGTTTTTAGACCATGAGTCAGATGGTATGACTTGTTGGTGGCAGTTATTAGACCATGAGTCAGATGGTATGTCTTGTTGGAGACAGTTATTAGACCATGAGTCAGATGGTATGTCTTGTTTGTGACAGTTATTAGACCATGAGTCAGCTGGTATGTCTTGTTGGTGACAGTTATTAGACCATGAGTCAGATGGTTTGTCTTGTTGGTGACAGTTATTAGACCATGAGTCAGATGGTATGACTTGTTGGTGACAGTTATTAGACCATGAGTCAGATGGTAAGTCTTGTTGGTGAAAGTTATTAGACCATGAGTTAGATGGTTTCTCTTGTTGGTGACAGTTATTAGACCATGAGTCAGATGGTATGTCTTGTTGGTGACAGTTATTAGACCATGAGTATGGTACGGCTTGTTGGTGACAGTTATTAGACCATGAGTCAGATGGTATGTCTTGTTGGTGACAGTTATTAGACCATGAGTCAGATGGTATGGCTTGTTGGTGACAGTTATTAGACCATGAGTTAGATGGTATGTCTTGTTGGTGACAGTTATTAGACCATGAGTCAGATTGTATGTCTTGTTGGTGACAGTTATTAGACTATGAGTCAGATGGTATGTCTTGTTGGTGACAGTTATTAGGCCATGAGTCGGATGGTATGTCTTGTTGGTGACAATTTTTAGACCATGAGTCAGATGGTAAGTCTTGTTGGTGACAGTTATTAGACATGAGTCAGATGGTATGTCTTGTTGGTGACAGTTATTAGACCATGAGTCAGATGGTAAGTCTTGTTGGTGACAGTTATTAGACCATGAGTTAGATGGTTTCTCTTGTTGGTGACAGTTATTAGACCATGAGTCAGATGGTATGTCTTGTTGGTGACAGTTATTAGACCATGAGTATGGTATGGCTTGTTGGTGACAGTTATTAGACCCTGAGTCAGATGGTATGTCTTGTTGGTGACTGTTATTAGACCATGAGTCAGATGGTATGGCTTATTGGTGACAGTTATTAGACCATGAGTTAGATGGTTTCTCTTGTTGGTGACAGTTATTAGACCATGAGTTAGATGGTTTCTCTTGTTGGTTACAGTTATTAGACCATGAGTCAGATGGTATGTCTTGTTGGTGACAGTTATTAATCTATGAGTCAGATGGTATGTCTTGTTGGTGACAGTTATTAGACCATGAGTCAGATGGTTTGTCTTGTTGGTGACAGTTATTAGACCATGAGTCAGATGGTATGACTTGTTGGTGACAGTTATTAGACCATGAGTCAGATGGTATGACTTGTTGGTGGCAGTTATTAGACCATGAGTCAGATGGTATGTCTTGTTAGAGACAGTTATTAGACCATGAGTCAGATGGTATGTCTTGTTTGTGACAGTTATTAGACCATGAGTCAGATGGTATGTCTTGTTGGTGACAGTTATTAGACCATGAGTCAGATGGTTTGTCTTGTTGGTGACAGTTATTAGACCACGAGTCAGATGGTATGACTTGTTGGTGACAGTTATTAGACCATGAGTCAGATGGTAAGTCTTGTTGGTGAAAGTTATTAGACCATGAGTTAGATGGTTTCTCTTGTTGGTGACAGTTATTAGACCATGAGTCAGATGGTATGTCTTGTTGGTGACAGTTATTAGACCATGAGTATGGTACGGCTTGTTGGTGACAGTTATTAGACCATGAGTCAGATGGTATGTCTTGTTGGTGACAGTTATTAGACCATGAGTCAGATGGTATGGCTTGTTGGTGACAGTTATTAGATCATGAGTCAGGCGGTATGGATTGTTGGGGACAGTTTTTTATCATGAGTCAGATAGTATGTCTTGTTGGTGACGGTTATGAGTCAGATGGTATGGCTTGTTGGTGACAGTTATTAGACCATGAGTCAGATGGTATGGCTTGTTTGTGACAGTTATTAGATCATGAGTCAGATGATTTGGCTTGTTGGTGACAGTTATTAGACCATGAGTCAGATGGTATGTCTTGTTGGTGACAGTTATTAGACCATGAGTTAGATTGTATGTCTTGTTGGTGACAGTTATTAGGCTATGAGTCAGATGGTATGTCTTGTTGGTGACTGTTATTAGACTATGATTTTGTTTGTTTGTTTGTTTAAATGGTGTTTTAACGCCACTTTCAGCAATTTTTCAGCTATATCATGGCGTCCAGTTTTTATTGGGGGAGGAAGCCGGAAAGCCGGAGAGAACCCCCGACCTGCGGTAGCATATTAGACCATGAGTCAGATGGTATGGCTTGTTTGTGACAGTTATTAGACCACGAGTCAGATGGTATGGATTGTTGTTGACAGTTGTTAAACCATGAGAGTCGGTTCGTATGGCTTGTTAGTGACAGTTATTAGGCCACGAGTCAGATGTTATAGCTTTTTGGTGAGTTTTAAGGCCATGAGAGTCAGATTGTATGGCTTGTTGGTGACAGTTATTAGACCATGGGTCATACGGTATGTTTTGTTGGTGACAGTTGTTAGACCATGAGTATGGTATGGCTGTGCCAATTATTTAAGTATACAGTATATAAAACTTTCTTACTACCTAGTTAATAGTAAGTAGAAATGCGAGTTAGGCCATTATTGGACAACAGGTGTTGTATATACAGCTGTCCATCCAGTTGATTTTCTTATCAATAATTTCTGTTGACGGAAACGAGGCGTAAATCATAACTAAGGCACGTGTTCACTAAACAATTTTAACAATGTCCATCTTGTATATGTTAACATTTATAAATTGTTTGTTTTCATAAAGATGATTCGGGGTCTGTTCGAACTGTCGTATTCTTTTCAATTATATTAACTTGCCATAGACCATATTGCGTTTTGTGAAACGATGGGTGCCAATGTGGGACAGGAGATACTTACATTCATTGGAAAACTTAGTTCACAAGTTTTATTTTTGGTTTTGCATCGCTAATTTTTACTTTTCTGTCTGTGAATTTTTTTCTCTATGATTTTCAGTTTTTGATTTTTGATTTTCTTGGCCACATTTGTTGACTTTTTTATTCCTGTATTCTAGATTCCGCATCCTTGTCACAGAACCCGCAATCAGTAAGCAATATTTAACAGTTCATCGTTATATAATTGACAAATACTTAATGCAACAGTTATATATCAAAAACAACTATTCACACATCTGAATCAAACCGAGGAATGAACAGGTTTTGTCACACGTTTCATGACCACACTTGTGAATAACTCCCGGCTGTTTTCGCACTTAGTGAGCAAACAATATCGAAGGATACATGATCATTGACGCAAATCTTATCGTGACGAATAGCAACTACACCAAAGTCCTAAATATAATTCATTTCATTTTCCATTCATGAATTTTCGTTTCATGTGACATCTTTTCGTGCATGTATAGATTTCATTGATCTCCACATACTAAACAAACAGTACGGGATCTTCAATTAAAGCAGAACACTGCAGAATACCCACACCTTACTTAACATAAACTGTGCGAGATCTTCAATTAAAGAAGAACACTGCAGAATCCCAACACCTTTCTTAACATAAACAGTGCGGGATCTTCAATTTAATTAGACATGAACAATGGGGATCCCCACACCTTACTTAACATAAAACGTGCGGGATCTTCAATTTTATTAAACATGAACAATGCGGGTTCCCCACACCTTTCTTAACAAACAGTGCGGGATCTTCAATTTAATTAAACATGAACAATGCGGGATCCCAACACCTTACTTAACATAAACAGTGCGGGATCTTCAACTCAATTAGACATGTGAACAATGCGGGATCCCCACACCTTACTTAACATAAACAGTGCGGAATCTTCAATTTAATTAAAAATCAACAATGCGGGATCCCCACACCTTACTTAACATAAACAGTGCGGAATCTTCAATTTAATTAAAAATGAACAATGCGGGATCCCCACACCTTAACATAAACAGTACGGGATCTTCAACTCAATTAGACATGAACAACGCAGGATCCCACACCTTAACATAAACAGTACGGGATCTTCAATTCAATTAAACATGAACAACGTGGGATCCCCACACCTTAACATAAATAGTATACGGGATATTCAACTCAATTAGACATGAACAACGCAGGATTCCACACCTTTACATAAACAGTACGGGATCTTCAACTCAATTAAACATGAACAATGCGGGATCCCCACACCTTAACATAAACAGTACGGGATCTTCAACTCAATTAAACATGAACAACGTGGGATCCCCACACCTTAACATAAACAGTGCGGGATCTTCAACTCAATTAAACATGAACAACGCGGGATCCCCACACCTTAACATAAACAGTGCGGGATCTTCAACTCAATTAAACATGAACAACGCGGGATCCCCACACCTTAACATAAACAGTGCGGGATCTTCAATTAATTAAACATGAACAACGCGGGATCCCCACACCTTAACATAAACAGTATGGGATCTTCAACTCAATTAAACATGAACGACGCGGGATCCCCACACCTTAACATAAACAGTACGGGATCTTCAATTCAATTATACATGAACAACGCGGGATCCCCACACCTTACTTAACATAAACAGTACGGGATCTTCAACCACAACGATGGATCTCCACGACCAACTCTTTAACCCAATAAGCATAAACAATGTGGGATCTCCACGCCTAATTTAAACAAAAAGTATTTGACCTCAACATCCAACTAGCCATAACATTAATGGATATCCAGTCTAATAATAATTTCATATTTTCCCAGACTGAGACGAAGATGACAAGCATTGTTTTTGCCGTAAATGTAAGCGTTTATGTGTCCTTTAACAAGCTCTGTGCTGGAATACAATTAAGTATTTATTTAAGTTTGCATTAAATTAATAATACCACAAAATTTAATACTACTTGATTTTTAGCTGGAAATTGACGACGAGGACCGATTGTGACCTCTAGACTGATTTACTAACTTTCTCATCGTAAATTTCCCATTCAGTAGCACGCCTCCGTATGGAGTTTCTAAATTCATAGGTCATTCCATGGCGAGTTCATTTTATCTAGCTATTCAGTATATGGGCTTACTGTTAACGAAGAAACATCTCAAAGGAGGGTTTATGCCTGTTTATTTTTATCGATATTTGACTTATTTGAGGTTTTTTTCTTTCCCATTGTGTTTGTTGTGGTTACAAGTTTTACATTGATTTACGATTGTTTGTATCACCTCTGGTATCATTGTAAAAGCTTTTGACAAGGATCCACACCATCTTCTGTCAAAGCTTGATTTTTATGGCATCCGAGGATTAACTCTAGACTGGATTGAACTTTTCTCTCAGACAGATCACAACAAGTCATTGTAGATGGATCAACCTCTGATAAAGCATCAGTAATCAGTGGTGTACTATAGGGAATTGTCGAAATACCGCTCTTTTCTTTATCTTCATTAATGATTTGCCAGCGTGTATAACATCTGGGACTCGACTTTTTGCTGATTATGCCATCGTCTTTAGACAAATTAGAAGTGATAAGGACTGCAACGAGATACAAAAAGACTTTTGCTCTATCCAAATGGGGAATGTCATTCCATCCGGATAAGTATAATGTCTTCCAGAGTAGTAAGATCAAAGAACCACAGAATATATAACTTAATTCAACCTGAACATGCTGCAGAGACACTAACTAGAAGCAGCAGATAGAACTAAGTACCTTGGAGTTATGATCTGTTATGGAACAGCATATTGACAGAATAGTTAAGAAGGGAACACCATGCTGGGCTTCTTGAAAAGATATCTTAAAGTCAACATGCATGATACCGAATCACCAGATTACTACACTCTTGTTGAACCAATGAACCAAACATAGAATACTGTGCCCCAGTTTGGAACCCATACAATATAAGTCCATTAAGAAACTGGAAACAGTACAACGCCGAACTGCTAGGTATGCTACAGACAGATATAGGAACACTGGTAGCGTGACAGACTTGTTAGACAGGCTCAGTCTCCTCTGCGAAATATTTAGGCATTGCAGTACAATCTAACTTAAAATGGGACAAGCACATCAATGAAGTAACATCAAATGGGAACAAAGCACTAGGATTTTTTAAACGAAACCTCAAAACATCAAACCAACATATCAAAACACTGGCATACAGGCGCGTAGCTGCCTATACGCGAGTACGCAGCTGAATCCACATTATTTTGACAAAAAAAATTTTTTAGTAAAAAAGCTATTCATCTCCATTTTTATGCTAAAATAAATGGATTTTCGTTGGTCAAGAAAGCTCTCCGGAGGCCCCAAAACGCACCAAATTGCACCATTTATTTCAAAATTTTCAGGGGGGGGCATGCCCCCTGACCCCCCTAGATTATTTTGAATCCACATTCTTTATAGGCTAGCTACGCGCCTGGCATACCAAGCCCTCGTCGGGCCTAAACTTGAATATTCTTGTTCAGTTTGGGACCCTCATACATCAGAAGCTTTATCTAAAATTGAAATGATACAACGAAGAGATGCTCGATATATTTGTAATAGGTACCATAACACCAGGTAGCGTCTCAGACATGTTCAACACTCTAAATCTTCCACTACTTTCTCAACGCCGACTACGCACAAGATTGGTAATGATGTACAAAATCGCCTATTCTAATATGACGTGCTTTAAAGGCTTTGAGACCACAACTTAGGTAAAAAAATGATTTATCTATGAGCATCACGCGCTAAGAAGGGCGTGTTTTAAATGGCTGTTCCAATTACAAAACTGTAGCTCCCACCGGAAAGCTATTGCATATGACGTATAAATCTTATAAATAGCGACACGCGCTATAATTATCCGTTGCAATATATTGTGTGTTACATTGACGGAACAGCCAGTTTATGGCGGAAATGATGTTTTCTATAGGTACGAAAACATCATTAATGTATTCTAATTGTCTTATTAGAATAGAAATAATTCACGGAGGCTGTGATTTATCATTGTTTTACCACGGGGGTGACCATTTATGTCGTATTATTTTATCCCTCGCTATCGCTCGGGATAAAATAATACGACATAAATGGTCACCCCGTGGTAAAACAATGATAAACCACAGCCTCCGTGAATTATTTCTTAAGCATCTTGTTGCTATTCCTTCTGAAGTTTTAATTTCAGCAGACTCAAGAACCAACTCACTTACAGGCATACCTACACAACAAAAACTTTATACCAGCATTAATTTTTTCCGTACACAATACCGCAGTGGAACCAAATCCCTGCTACACTCGTTCTAGCACCATCCATTGACAACTTCAGAGAACAGCTGACTCCTGCCTTCAGAGAACAGCTGACTCCTGCTGTTCTCTGTACACTCCACTAGTCAAAAAATTAGCTACATGTAAATAGTCTTAATCAAGTCTTCAAATTTGTTTATTGTTCTTTTCTTTTTCACAAAATTTTGATATTCTTGATCATTTTGTTTTCTTTACAATTTATGTAAATATATTTAATTATTGGTCCGCGCATGCGACAGTATATGTAATCATCAGTAAATATAAATAATAAATAACTTTTATTTAGAGTCGGCATATATTTCACAAGAGAACATAAGCACTGATGTGCTTTTGACCGACTAAATAACAATATCAAATAATGCAATATCAAAGAGCATGCACAATACAATACAATACAATACAATACAATACAATACAATTAAGTTAAGAGACATACAAGAGACAATAATAACGAACAACTGGCTAGAAAAACACGATGAGATGAAATTATAATGAAAATAAAATAACTACCACTAAAATATAGTAGATAGTAACAATAAGCTAGCAGTAGCAGCATAAAAGCATACATGCGAACATAAAAAAACAAATTTGGTATTGACCTAGATGGTATCAGTACATATAGCACATACAAACAGCAGCATAAAAGCATACATGCAAAATAAACAAGAAACTAATTTGGTAATGACCTAGATGGTATCAGCGCATATAGCACATTTACAGTTGTTCCCATTTCAAGATTTGATAATGTTCTTAAACTGGTTAAAATTTGAGGCTTTTCTAAAATCATCAGGTAGGTCATTCCATAAAACATCAGCAGCATATTTAAAAGAATTCTTACCATAGGTAGTTGTTCGTACTCTGGGTATATCTAAAATTATAATTTGAGTTTTTAAAAACAACAAGGTCATGTAAACAAGGTGGCGCTAATTTATATAAAATCTTAAAACATTCAATAACCATCGTACGCATCCTTCTGATCTTAAGTGATGGTACTTTCGCTCTATCTAATAATTCATCATATGTACTCTAGTAGTCATCATATATGAATAGTAAGGCTCTCTCTTGAATTTTTTCCAATTTAGCAGAATAACATATAGTGCAGAAATGCCAAGCCAGAGGACAGAAATTAAAGTTTGAAAGAATAAAGGTATGAAAAATGGTGAGCTTATTCAATTTTGAGAGAAAACAACCAATGCGTTTAAGCACATTGAGTTGTTGAGAGGCCTTACGACATATAAAATTTACTTGGTAATCTATATCGATCCCCAGTAATTTTACTACATCATCACACGTTATTACAGCTGACTTACCTATGGCAATAGCCTGAAATTTATCAGGCTTAGCTTGCATAAAGTTAATTTTGAACCAGCTAATCAAAATAGTACTTTCATTTGAAAGAATAGACATTAAATTATCAAAATTATAATCAGCATAAGATAAGGTGTTATCATCAGCATAATTGTATAAAGTACTATGCTCAATCATTTATAAAAATGTTGGGGACCGAGTATAGAACCTTGAGGTACACCTTTTGTGATGCCAGCCCAGTCACTGAGAACTCCATGAAGCTTAATTTGTTGCTTACGGCCAGTTAAATATTTTTGTAGTAATTTCACTGATTTTGAAGATATATCATAAGCAGAGAGTTTACTTAAAAGAATATCATGTGGCATACAGTCAAAAGCTTTCGAAAGATCCATTAAAATAGCTGCCACACACTGGTTTTTATTAAGTGCAATTTTCCAGTCTTCAAGGAGACTCAGCAGAGTGGTCTGGCACCCATGTCCTTTCCTAAAAGCACATAAAAAAGAATGAAAGATGTTTTAAAAATACTCAGTTAATTGATCAGATAAAACCCTTTCATATAATTTAGATATTGTGGGTAAAATACTAACAGGGCGGTAATTTTTCTTATCCAAAGGGTACTCTTTTTGTATATAGGTACAACCTGAGCTTCTTTAAGTCTATTAGGAAAAGTACAGTTTTGAAAAGTTTTATTTATAAAACTGTAATATTTTTGTTAAGAACAAGGGCCCCAGCACGTAAAAGCTGAGGTGAAATATTATCTACACCTGTCGCTTTCTTTATGTTAATTTTATTGAGCAATTTAGAAACAGTGTCAACATCAGTTGACTTAAACTTAAAACATACATCATGACGACCCAAAGTTTTTATTTTTGAAATGCTAGGGTGACTGCTTTCATCAAAAACAACATCCTTGCCAATATCATTTGCAACATTTACAAAAAAGTTATTAAAAGTATCACATACATCCTTGTTATTATTAATTATTTTATCATTTTCAACTAATACAATTTTCTGTTGTCCATTACATGACTTTTTAGATAAAAATGGTTTGACAGTGCTATAGAAATGTTTTGACTTCTGACCTCCAGCACAACTTTCATGAAAATAGGTATTGATGGATTTACGTTTAAGTTTAGTTACAAAATTTCTTTGCTTTCTATAAGCTTCCCATGATTTACTAGTTTTACAATTTTCATATTTATTACGAAGCATTTGTTTTTTTTTTAAAATAGCTTTTCTCAATTTACTATTCATTTAAGGTATGGATTTCTTGCGAAGATATCTCAGCTTCAATGGTACATGTTCATTAATAACATCTGAAACTTTCTGTTTAGTATGTTACAATCATCTATATTATTATCTGAGTTATGTAAAAAAAAATATTTTGTCAAGATCAGAAACATAATTGTCAATATCAAAAATTTTAAATCTTCTATATTGTAATTTGACATCTTCGTGCTTATGTGTTGTGCCTTTAATAAAAGTGGATATCATATGGTGACAGTCGCTGATACCAGCATTGAAATTAAGTGTTTTAAAACATTTATCACCTCTATTAGTAAGTATCACATCAACTAATGATGGTTCTTGACCCTTCATAAAACATGTAGGTTTGGTTATAATATTTGTAAGGTCAAAAATATCACAGATGTCATCAAGTGTCTTTAATTTTTTGAGATTAATGAATCAAAATTTTAATCTCCAATAACCATGTAGTTTTCTATAAATTTGGAACCTTTATCAAGTAAAATGTTCAAACTATTACTAAAAATGGCATTTGACATAGATGGTGATCTGTAAATAGCATAAATTTACCATTTTGTCTTTTCAATAGTTATTTCGTACACAGTGTTTTCTAGTGTCTTACATTCAATGTCTAATCTTCTCCGAGCTGGTATATCTGCTTTCATGAAAGTTGCCAGTCCTCCACCAATGGCTGTGCGGTCTTGTCTCCGCAGCTTGTACCCGTCTACTTCAAATAAGGAGTCTCTGACAGAAGAGTATAATTTTGTTTCAGATATTATAAGACAGTCTACTAGTTTATCAAGAAGGATCTGCTTCAGTTCGTCAAATTTATATCGCATACTGTTTATATTTCGATGACATATAAGAAAGTTATTAAGGTGTTTCTTTCTACTATCACGAAGTTGTTCAAAAATGTCATTTGTTTCTTCATCAGATGTATTTATATCAGTATGAATTTCACTGATGTTTGTTGTGTCAAAAAAGTCATCAGTAAACTTGAAATATGGGTCACAGTCACCGCAAAGCCATGGGTCATCTGATTCTTCTAACCCGATGTATTCTGATGGTGTAATTTTAGCACATTTAATATGCCACCATTAGTAACAGGCATCGCACCACACAGCTCTATATGGTTTTAATCAACTGACTTATTGCAATCCTTGCAGGGGTTTTTCGGACCTGGATTGAGAGCAACATCTCCGCTTAAAAGAATGATCAAAAGTCTATGAGTTTTATTTTTGAGCTCAATAGGAATCGATAATGGTAGAGATCTACTATGTTTCAGGTTGTAGAACAATATTGTGTAAGTATCAATATGTCGGTCGTTGTAAAAAACCATATTAGCAGTGTTGATGGTATACTGTATACCTCAAGAAAAAGAAGAAGATAGGTCGGATTTTACTGCCGTCATATAATCCAATGTTCGTTTTATCATTTGTCGGATCAAAAAAAAGTTTAAAAAAAATATAAATATAAATAAAAGGCGATGGTAAAATTATATTTCGTTCTAGATTGCTTCGAGTGTGAGACACTAAAAGAACATTTTAGATATACAACTGACCATGTTCTTCCACTTCTACTTCTACTGGGTAGTGACCGCCTTCAACACGTTGAAGATAACGTCACATGGATGTGCATACAGCAAGAATTAACTAAAATTTATAAAAATTAGATCAAAAGTTCTGTCTATATACCATATTTACATAGTTACTGTTTTTTTTACTTTATTTGTTTATATGTTTTTTTTTTATTTTAAGATTTAAGATTAAAACGGCATAAATGTATAGATTAATTGTAGGTACTGGTTGAAACAGCTGCTTTGAATGATTCAATAGAGTCACTCATTACAGTATTCAACGGTAGGCTGTTCCAGATTTTTATAATAGAACGTGGAAAGAAGGATTTTTGTCGAGTTTCGGTTCTGCAAGCTGGGATTTGGTATAAGAGTGATTGTACATTTCGTGATTGTCGTAGTGGTGGGATAAGTCTATCTATTTTTTGGATGGCAACTAGTTGGTTTGAAATTTTAAAAAGCATGATTAGGCTTGAGTCAGTTCGTCTGTCTGCTAGGGATCTCCAGTTTAGGTGTTGTAGCATGTCACTAACACTTGATGTGTTTCGATGTCTTTTAGTGACAAACCTAGCAGCTCTTCTCTGAACCATTTCGATTTTGTTAACATCTTCAGAGAAATAAGGGATCCACACAGGGCTTGCGTATTCTAACGACGGCCTTACTAAGGATTTATATGCTTGTTCTTTTGTTTTTGTCGAGCTGATGTTTAAATTTCGAGAATCCTAAGGTGCTATTTAATTTGTTGCATACGTTTGTGACATGGTTATTCCATTTTAAATCTGACTGAACCGTGACTCCTAAGTATTTTACGTTGTCAACGTGTTCTAGTGTGTGACCATGTAATGTGTAAATTGTATTTTATTGGATCTTTCTTTCTACTGATGGATAACACATTACACTTATCTGGATGAAATGCAATTTTCCAGGTTTTCTCCCATGTGCCAAGTTTATTTAGATCATTCTGAAGAGTGTTACAGTCTTTGTTGGATCTGATGAAAAGGTATGCAATTGTATCGTCAGCGAACAGTCTTATGGTAGAGTGTAATCCTATTTTTATATCGTTTATATAAAATAAGAAAAGACTTGGCCCCAGGACAAAACCTTGGGGTACACCCGACTTGACAGGTACATAGCCTGAAGTCGTGCCCTCAACTAGGACAGCTTTTGTGCGATTTGAGAGGAAGCTTTGTATCCATGTCTTGGTTTTACCCTGTATCCCATAGTGGTTAAGTTTATGGATAAGGAGATTATGACTGACTTTATCAAAGGCTTTTGAGAAATCCATTATCAATACATCTGTCTGTTTATTGTTTTCCATGTTTTTTAAATGTCGTCGATAAATTCCAGGAGTTGAGTTTCACAAGAGCGTTTTTGACGGAAACCATGTTGAAGGGGATACAGAATATTATGTTTGTCTGCATGAGTCATAATGGAACTAACTACTACATGCTCCAATATCTTGCAACATATATATGTTAATGAAATTGGTCTGTAGTTCTCACAATTATACTTAGACCCTTTCTTGTATATTGGAGAGACATGAGTAGTTTGCCAGTCTGTTGGAACTATACCAGTGTCGATGGATTTCTGATAAATAATGCTCAGTATAGGTGCAATCTCATTAGCAAGCTCTATTAAGAGTCGAGGTTCGAGTTCATCCGGTCCACTTGCTTTTGTAGGGTCTAGATTAAGGAGAAGTTTTGCTATGCCTTGAGTGGTTATGTGAATATCGTTCATTTTAGGATAGGGAGTTTCACCTTGCATAAAGTCTTCTTGTATAAAGTCAGATGATGTTATTGTACTTGGTTCTGATAAAACAGACTGAAATTGTTTATTAAGAAGATCTTATTTCACTTTGGGATCTGTTATTAGTCTCCCATTCTGTTTTAGTGAGGCTATACCAGAATAATCAGTTCTCTTACTTTTGATATAAGACCAGAATTTTTTCATACTGCCAAATTGATTTTCATCTCTTTTTGGTGTAATTATGCTTTCTATATATTGCCAATATGATTGCCTTAGTTGCTTTGCACCTGATGCTTAATTTGTTTGTATTTGTTTCTTGTGTGGTTGTCTCCAGATTTTTTCATTTTCTTGTAAAGGCGATCCCTAGTTTTCATAAGCTTGTTAGTTTCAGCATTTATCCATGGTGCTTACATGTTATATTTTTGTGTGGAATATTTGCAGTGGCTAATTCAGTAAGTGTTGCTTTAAATGTTTGCCAAATTTCTTCAAAACTGTGGTTGTTTGCCATGGTAATAATAGTTTATTTAAGATGTTAGATTATTTACCTCAGTTTTTATGGTATCCCAATTGGCTTTTTTGTAGATTGGGATTTTTCTAGGTAACTGTTTGGCCTTAGATGGTGTAATAATAAATTCTAAAAAGACAATATAATGGTCCGATATTCCAGGCATTACTTCAGTTCTTGGTACTTGGTTTGGTAGATTTGTTATCATTAAGTCAAGGGTGTTACCTTTTCTGGTTGGTAGTTCTATCATTTGTACAAGACCAGTGTCATCAAGAGTGTTTCCAAAGTCATAGTGGTTCTTTTGATAGGTAGCTTTGCTTTTGTTTTTAGAACCCTGTTCTTCCAGTCCCAACTTGGGAGGTTAAAGTCCCCCCCCCCCCCCCGCCCAACAAGAATTGCTGAGTTTTTTTATTGAAGTTGCTCTTCTAACTGCAGTATCAAACCATTTTAAGCTTTGTTCGTCAGAGGTTTTAGGATTATAGAAAGATGAGATGTAAAGTGTTTTGCTTCCTTTGATTTCAATTTTGGCCAATACCATTTCAGATTTACTATCTGGTACGAGTTCCTCTACTTCATCACTAATGAAGGTTGTTTTTATAGCTATTAGGACACCGCCACCTTGTGATTTACGGTCTTTTCTGTAAATTTTATAGTTTGATGGAAATATTTCACTATCTCGAATACTTGGGTCTAGCCAGGTTTCTGTGCCAAGTACAATGTCAGGATTTGTACTATCTAAGATGTTTTGGACAAGGTGTTGCTTGCGTTTGATTGATTGAAAGTTCACATTAAGAATTCTGAGTGGTTTTTTACATTTAGTTTGGTGTTTGTTACTTCTGACTAGTGTAGACTGATGAGACGGTTTGGGAAGATTTGTAGGTGTTTTGGGACTAGCTACATTGCCATCACCAAAGTGTAGCAGGCTAGCAAATGGGTTTTGGCTAGAAGTCTCATGTGGGTCAAACAAACATGTACTGTAGTTGGGATGGTTGCATATCAAGCAATGCCAACTAATCATACTGTCAGTTAGAACAGAAAAATATGTATCACTATTTATATTTTGACAATCAATGTGAAACCACTGATCGCAGGTTTCACAGACTATACCTTTATGTTGCCAAGTGACAGTGTTATCGCATGTGCCACACATGTATTTTGTACTGTCGTTGCTTGGTCCTGGGTTACTTTCTATGTCATTTGACTGCAATATGACAAGAATAATAAAGAAGAGTAACAATTTGCTTGGTTTGGGTTGATGGCTTTGGGTATTTTTTCGTTAGCAGCTTTAGGATGGTGTTTAAGAGGGCTAACTTGGAGGTTCGATATTTGTTGCTGTGATGTTGATTTGTTGGTGTTGGGTAACTGCAGCAGCCATACAAATTTGGTATTGAGGTCTTGTATTCTAGAGGAGTAGAGTCATTGTTGTAGGTTGGTTCATGCAATGCTAATGACAAGAGATCAGGCGGTATTGAGGTTGGAGCCATGCAAACATCAGTTAGGTAGGAACATGAATATGTGACTAGTTCATCTGGATTAAGCCCCATATCCTGTTCATGGCATGGGACTTTGACATGGTCGACTTGTAAGGAGTAAGGAGAGTATGACTATGACTAATACAAGGTTAGCCATAGTTGTCTTTTGCATCGTTTGTGACTTAATTGTACTGTCTATATATGACCCTTCACACTATTGGTATGCGGACTTGTGACAATAGATTTATACCTTCAATAAGTTATAACCCCAATTGGTGCTCTAAAATAGAGAGGTGAAAAGTATCCCTTCAGACTAAGTTGTTAAGAAAGAGAAATGTTAAACTTCTTTTAGATAATCAACGGCATATTTATTTTTTTTTACATATTGAATTCACGTATTTTGCCGACTATAATTAAAAAAAATACTTCATGTTATATCGAATTCAGTTAAAATAGATCATGAAATCGGTAAACATATTAAACGAGACGCTGTAAACAGTCTATGGCCTACTGGACCTCTTGTTTAACAACCAAGGACAAACTAGGGGCAGATTACTTGCTGTCAGACGGAAGCCATATTGTTTGTAAAAATAAACGATGAAAAATTGATTAACAACCACCTGTTTGTTTACAAACTTTATGGGAGATGTAATGAGGTAAATAGTAAGAACTAATGTCAAATACAACGCAATACGTTAATACTTCCCTTTACTAATAGAAGTAATTTTAAAGATTTTTCTTAAAACAGTTGTCTACAAATGTTGTTGTAGGCCGCCCACTGTCTACGGCCTTGTTTGGTATACTTACTTGGCTGAAAAGGGGAATCTAATAGCGATCCCCTCTCATCTTAAATATAGAACGGTTCACGAATTTGCGTGTCATACTTGCGGAGGGGCCATGCTAATCTTCTCTGTATCGTTGCAGCAATATTAATGGACTTATAGTCAACTTTACCGTGTCCATACGACGGGATTTTGCTTGACAAAATTTGAAAACTGCTACCGCGTTTGGTCGAGTTTATGGTCCTTTTGTATATCTCATATTACAGTATTTGAAGGTAACAATTATTTTCCACAGTTAATCGGCTTTTTGAAATGCGGCCTTTTTTTCATTTTGCTAGATGGAATTTACATAGGAAGTCAGCCATTTTTGTATCTTAAGGGGTCTAATGTTGTTTACAAACGTTCGTCTGTTTTCGTAACGTACAATGGTATTCGGAAAACCGCGAGACTTTTCCCGCCTCAACTGCAGACGACAACACCCGAAGGATTTCGAATAGACAACAATGGAATTTTCCTAACGTACAGTTCCGTTCAAAACAAGGTCAAAATTTAGTATGGAAAATCGATCTGGCGAAATGAAAAAACGGACGCATTTCAAAAAGCCGATTAACTGTGGAAAATAATTGTTACCTTCAAATACTGTAATATGAGATATACAAAAGGACCATAAACTCGACCAAACGCGGTAGCAGTTTTCAAATTTTGTCAAGCAAAAACCCGTCGTATGGACACGGTAAAGTTGACTATAAGTAAAGCATTTGACTGTCTCCCACACAATCTTCTTTTAGATAAATTAAAAACATATGGTCTTTCAGAAAAATCCCTTAAACTTCTTCAGGATTATTTGTCGGACAGGAAACAGTGTGTCAAATTGGGATCATCTTATACAGACCTGTCAAGTGTCATGCAACTCGCGTGAGACTCCCGCATCTAGTCCACAATTTGGCAGCAAATTTCTTTGATGTTTTTATTTTTTCCTTTGATCTTTCAATTTTTAGGCAAATCTCACGCGAGCAGCTCATCAAAACTTGACAGCCCTGTCTTATAGTAATTGGGGAGAAATCTATAAAGGGGTGCCACAAGGCTCTATACTAGGTCCAGTTTTGTTTAATATTTTTCTAAACGATATTTTCTATTTCATACATGATACATCACTTTATAACTATGCAGATGACAACACTCTTTCCTATGCTGGATATAACCTAGATGAACTCGTAACTAAATTGGAAAAAGACAGCCTAATACTAATAGACTGGTCTACTATAAATCAAGTGAAAGCTAACCCTGATAAATTCCAGGCCCTTGCCATTGGTAGTAAAACCCATGAACAAAACATAATTTTCAACATAAATAATAATGAAATTAAATGCGAAGATGAAGTAAAGCTCTTAGGCGTAACAATTGATTATCAACTGAAATTTAATACTCATATTGCCAATATCTGTAAAAAAGCTTCAAGACAACTAAACGTTTTAAAAAGAATAGGAAAACATTTAAATAAATTGGGTAGGTTAACAATATATCATTCCTTTATATTATCAAATTTTAATTACTGCCCCATAACATGGCACTTTTGTAGTGAACTTAATACAAATAAAATGGAAAAACTCCAGGAGAGAGCCATAAAATTTATTTACAATGACAACACCAGTTCTTATGAAGAACTCTTGACCAGATCTAAAATGCCCTCACTAAAAATAAGACGAATTAGGTGTATTGCCATTGAGACTTTTAAAATAATTAATAAACAAAGCCCAGTCTATTTACATGATTTAATTGAAATTAAACAAAACAAATATAATTTTAGACACCAGAATACAGCAAACATACTAAGAGTCAGAACAACAAGGTATGGTTTAAACTCATTTAAATATTTTGCAGCTAAAACATGGAATGACTTGCCAGACCATTTCCGAAATGAATCATCCTTTTTTCAATTCAAAAATTTTATAAATTCTTGGAATGGCAAGTCATGTCACTGCTCTGCATGCTGCTCATAAATGCTTTGTTACAATATTATCACAGCTTAAAGTAAACTCGGATGCTTTGTCAATAAACAGCTTGATAATCAGTGCTTCTCTGTTTATACCTGGTTTTACTAAACTATTTTATTGTATTTAGTGCCTGTTTCTATGTATGCATGCTTGTGCTGTCCATATTATATGCATTTACATGTTTTCTGTTTTCTTTTGCTGCTATTATAGTGCTTGGTATGTAATGATGCCACTACTTGTCTATTCCCTTAATCCCTACATGTAAATTATACTAGTAGTAACACTGTAGCTTCTTTTCAACGTTGTCTGTCCAGTTTTTATGTGTTTTCACCTTCTTTTATTTGATCAAAGTTCCTTAAGTTAGGACCCCATATAATGGTATCTTAACCTCTGTGTTTTTCAAATAAAGTAAGAGGCTATGGCTAATGTATGTTATGAATGTATATGTAATATGTCTGTAGTGCTCATTTATGTATGTGGCTAATGTATGTTGCATTTATGTAATGTAGTATGTCAGTAGTGCTTATTTATATGAGTGGCTAATGTGTGTTGCATGTAGTTACATGTAGCTTATCAGGAGGCTTTATTATGTACTGTATGTCGGTTAAAAAGCTCTTTAGAGCTTATGTTATGTGTTGTTATTGTGCCGACTTTAAATAAAACTTTGTCTTGTCTTGTCTTGTCCAATATATGTACTGCTGAAGCAAGATGGGGCAGCCAAGTATGGTAGTCAGTATTTTGGTAGCAATTCTAGACATCTATAAATTTTATGTCAACACACAAGTTGCCTAAAAGTTGTCTGTAATTTGTTAAGGCATTGTCCTCTTCCTCCATACTTAGTGAAATGTTGCGTTCACTACTAGCAAACCCAGTTGAATTTATAGACGATCTGTCCCCAAACCAATCCGGCCCCAGTAAAACCAAAGGTATTTAAAAATATACATTCATAATTCGTATTTTAAGTATGGTAGTACACAGGAATTCACTATTCTGATTGCCAAATATGTATGCGAATATGTGACAATAATTTAGCTTGAGTTGGAATATTTTTAATTTAAATAATACATATAACGGTTGCTTTATGAAGAAATTATACTATAGTCAATTTTACCATGTCGGTCCGACAGGTTTTGCCTGACAAAATAGAATACTGCTTACCGCGTATGGTCGAGTTTATGGTCCTTTTGTAGATCTCATATTACACTTTTTGAAATCAACAATTATTTTCCACAGTTAATTGGCCTTATGAAATGCGGCTGAATTTTCATTTTGATAAATCGAATTTCCATACTAAATTTTGACCTTGTTTTGAACGGAAGTGTACGTTTGGAAAATTCCATTGTCTATTTGTAATCCTTCGGGTAATATCGTCAGCAGTTAAGGCGGGAAAAGTCTCGCGGTTTGTCCGAATACCATTGAACGTCACCAAAGAAGACGAACGTTTGTAAACAACATTAGACCCCTTTCGAAACCAAAATGGCTGACTTCCTATGGAAATTCGATTTATCAAAATGAAATTCAGCCGCATTTCAGAACGCCGATTAACTGTGGAAAATAGTTGTTGATTTCAAAAAGTGTAATATGAGATCTACAAAAGGACCATAAACTCGACCATACACGGTTAGCAGTATTTTATTTTGTCAGGCAAAACCTGTCAGATAGACACGGTAAAATTGACTATAGTACATTGAATTTCGGTGATGAAAATGTGTCGCTTTAACTGACTTTAATGTTGTTCAAACGCACTGTATTTTATTATTTAGGAGTCATTTGGTTAAAGCAATAAATGCAAGATATTTTAAAAGTAATTTAGCCTTGGGTTCATTATTTACATTGCTGAATGAAAGAAAATCGGCGAAATACCAGTATGGATGAAATTCTAGTGTGTGACTTTAATATAAATACTATTTTCTTTATTTTGATGTTCTCACTTCTACGATGGTATGGTTTCATATGTACAAGAATTTGTTATTTGTAAGTTTTATTACTTCTTCAACTATTGTATGGTTTCATGTGTATGTGTAATAACGATAAATTGTCACATTTTTGTAATCTTTGATGTTAAAGTCAGCTTAGATGCAGAGTTAAGCACACATAGCATAGCCTACAGTTGTCAAGCAAACAATTCACAAGAAAAATTTTGATGCAAAGCATCAGTTCGCCGCCGATTTATTCTACATTCTGCACACGTTTGTCAAAGTGATTTCTAAAAAC
This sequence comes from Limnoperna fortunei, assembly GCA_944474755.1. Classification (NCBI taxonomy): domain Eukaryota; kingdom Metazoa; phylum Mollusca; class Bivalvia; order Mytilida; family Modiolidae; genus Limnoperna; species Limnoperna fortunei. Next base: position 13,476,934 of record OX104117.1, read on the forward strand.
AAGACATTTGGACTTATTCCCCATAAGTTCTATGTAACGCTAAGCCCTGCTGTTGTGGCCAGTTTCAATTGCCAATTTCTAAATTTGTGCACATGTAATCTTTTGCCATATATTAAATCATAAATATACTTGAATTAAAACTAACATTCACGTGGTTCAATTAAATTATTGACATAAAATCTATTTATTGAATCTTACAAATATCGGCATACTCCTGAATTGTCTACACAAAATAGCCTTCTATTCTGGTTTCAGATTTTTTAAAGCTACGCTCGTCGATAGAGCTATCAACTAAAGACTTAGTACTAGGATAAAAATGGTCTCCCTCTATTATTAACTTCGTTGAATAGAATACTAACAAAAGTTATTTTTACATGAAACTTTGATATCACAAAAGCATTTTTGAAGTCGAATCTCATACACCATCTTTATTTTTCACTCAAGTTAAATGATTAACATTCTTGTTGCAAAATTCTGTTCATTTATGGTAACTAAGGCCAAAAAAAAAATATGTGTGTTTACGGTTACCCGACTCTACCTATTTTTTTTAAGCCGACCCTAAAGTTTTTTTTTGCATTTTTAACGGAGGTTACTTCGAACCGGAAAACTCCCGGTATTGTTCCGGATTTTAGTTCTATTTTCATACTTCTGCCCCAACATGGCAGCGAAATGTAAACATATGAACGCTTGTAACGAAATTGATAGCTCATTCAATGACTGTATTAGTGTATATTTTTAAAGCCTGTATAGGAAATTCTTGAAACTTGCAAGCTTTACACCTACAAAGTTATAATAGATAAAGGTAAAAATTAAATTACTAATTTAACAAACACGATTCTCCAAAAAAAAAAAAATAATAAAATTATAAAAAAAAATCGACCCTACCTACCTATTTTATAATCTATGTAACCGGAAACACACATATTTTTTTGTTTGGCCTAAGTGTTCTTAAAAATATGTTCTCCTTTATCCATCGTTAGCAACGAAAGTGAATACAAATAATAATTAATAAATAATAATCAAAGGGTAATTGCTTCTTTGTACACTTATCAACAATGTTATCATAATTTTATTAATTAAAACCAATACTTTGTTTATTAAATTAATATGGAGTAGGCATTGCCAAAATGCAAGCACAGACAATATAGTCCTTTATTATTTATATATAGTGCGCTTTCATAATTGACGTTACTTCCGAATACCCTAAAAGTGCCTCAACTACATTCCAGTGATCATGTGACATCTTTCTTTGTAATGGTGACGTCACATGAAATGTCTTCTGATTGTCAGTTTTTAAAGATCGATTTTGAGAATGCAAAAAAATAGTATGAAATTTTTGTTGTTATTTTTAAATATAAGGCCACGCCAAACTAATAATTTGTTTGTTGGACCGCCTGCCTGTAAAATTATTTCAGAAAGAAAAAAATATAAATTTCTTCCGCCCGCATTAACTGGAAACCCGCCCACGTCCAGAACTGGAAGTTGTCTTTAAAAAAAATCTTCTCAGCGTTTTACGATTTTCATCCAATTGCTCCGATAACTGGAGATTCATTCAGAACTTGGAAGGTTAAAATACCGTTTCAATCTGGGCAGCTTCATAATACCAAGATTCATGTAACATTTATATTACTAATTTTACTTATTTTGTACATCAATGAACCATTTTATGGGCAACTGAATTCTTAATTTATATTTGATAATTCAACAAAAGGAATGAAAGTTTGTTTCATTTATTATTCTTGGCAACATTATTTTAATGAAGTATTGTATCAGATATGCTGTAATACTGTACGTATTATTTTTTCTGAATGCTCTTGTAATACCTCATTTTTTTACAAGAATACATTAGCATCATTCTATACAGGGATGTGTGTATATACATGTAAGAATGTGCTTTCAATATATTATTGGTTTTTTTATGAATATTTACAAATATATGTGTTATTTTTACTGTTTGTTTTTGTTAATAAAGGCAGGTAGTCTTTTATTATTTCTTTTTAATCAATCTTGAAATTATGCCTTGCCAAAAAGATTTGGAGACAAAACTGAATAGGGGTATGCACAGTCTGTTGGTGCGTCTGTACATATTGATAGAAAGCCAAGGCAGCATCTTTTCAGAAGAGAAAAAACAATTCAAGACAATTCTTTTCTGCTATAGAACTTATTAATCAATTGGTTAAGTCATAAAACACTGAGAACAAGCAATTGTTTAATATCAAATACATTTTTTAAAATAATTTCAGTTATTTTCTTCTAAATTAAAAAAATCGCTCGCTCGCATCAGTTGAACCATGAAAACCTGAAAAAAATCTTTTTAAAAAATTAAAAACATGTCGCTCGCCTTAAAAAAATCATTTGCTTCACAAAATCAGAATTTCAAAAAAAAAATTAATAAAAAAAATTTCTCTCGCTCGCTCCTTATTTTCAAAGTTAAAGTCTGAAGAACAAGAAATTAATTCTGTGTGGCCTAACATTGATTTTTTATCGATGTCAACATTATTTTTAAGTCATTCTTTGAAATTAATTTTAGCCCTTCTTCATTCACTTAGTTACAGTTTTTTGACGATATCAACTTCCGGACGAAAAAAATCAATATCAGCATTAAGCAGATTTTGATCACGTGATTTCATTTTGACCAGGTGACACGTAATTGCCATAGAGCTCACCGCTCTGCGCGGACAGATTCGCTGCCCGCTGCGAGCTGTGCTAGCTATTAAACTAATTTTAAATACCTTTATCAATTTTCAATTAAAAACAATTAAAATAAAATTAAATATAGTAATATAATTATTTTACTGGGGACAGATCGTTACGACCGGGGACGGAACGACCTGCTACCACCCAGTTTCCCTATGTCTGCATCATTAATGTCAGTGGAATGTGGATTATGACATTGGCTCGTACATGTATTGTTATTGTTTTAGGCAGAAATATGTGACAGAACACTGATATGTGTTTTAAATTGTGCAATAGATGGAAGAGAATCCTTGTCATCCACAATTCTGTAGTAAAAGACAGTATACCCTGCCAAAGGTTTTTGATTGACAAATAAAAACTGCTTGACGCATATGCTCGAACTTAAGGTCCGTTTGTAGATCTAAAACATTGCAAATTGAAATCAATAATGATTTTTCACATTTAATCAGCATTTTTAAAATGTGGCACTTTTTCATTTTGATCGGGCAATTTTCTATAGTAAAATGTGACCTATTTCTTGATTGGCCGCCTAAAACACATTGAAGATTTACCCAATTTATGGCTACAAATTCACTTGAAATTTTGTACATGAGGGTAAGTCTGGTGTCAGTTCTGCACTGCTAGGCTACGCCATTTAATGTGTTGCATCATGTTACTAACGCTAGAGGTGTTTCGATAGCAACTTGTAACATACCTAGCAGCTCTTCGTTGTATTTGCAATAAACTTGCAGTAGAGACAAAGGATAGTAAATACATCTTATACAACCGTGATCTAACATTTGTTAAGTGCTTGATTATTTTAAAATTTTGGCAATTAAAATCATCAAAACTGCTGATTTCATGTAAAAATACCAAACATCCATTCAGAGTGCCAAATTTATCTAGATAAGGCATGATGGCTGTACAGATGACAAGGACCATGAAACAGATGAAATTGTGATAGAAAACAACTTCTTTTGTATTCTAGAGAATAAATATTGAACTTTTTTTTTCTTTTTTGTCAGTTCTATATACCTCGCAATAAGTTAAGCAACATCTAGATCTACATTTTTTTTTAATTTCAAAAATCTGAATGAATATTTACTGTGTGTTATTTATGTACTAAAGCCATCATTTAAGCACAGGAAAGTTACTTTAATTAACTCCTCAGGTAAATCTTTAAATAGCAAAACCAGTTTGTCATATGGTAGTCGAGCATGCCTAAAAGCATTGTTTTCCTTAACTATTTAGTGTTCATCTCCTGGTCTTTTTCAACTTACATTTTTACAATGCCTAGACTGAAATTAAGACTAAGTGAAGCTGAGAAGTGGCAGATTGTTGGAATGCGTAATAGTGGACAGAGCTTGCGTCAGATAGCACTTTGGCATTCACTTTAGTATTGTATCCCAGCTACTGAAACGTCATCGAGATGATGGCACTATTCAGGAATGTCCAATGTCGGTTTGACCACCAAAAACATCTGAAAGGGAGGATAGAGCTCTGGTTCGTGTAGCCAAATGCCAACAGTTTGACACTGCAAGATATCTTCCTCGTGATTGGAATATTGCAACCAGAGTTGCCCTTAGAACAGTTTACAAGCGCCTAAACCATGCAAGATTGAGAGCTTGTCGACCCTTTAAACATCCACTGTTGACACAGAGACATCGCCATTCATGTTTAGAGTGCTCACAATATCAGCACCATTTGAATATTCGAAGCTGGCGACAAGTACAATGGACCGACGAAAGGAGATTCCTTCTTCGTCATATTGATGGGCGCATGCACGTTTGGAGAAAACCAGGCACTGCTTACAACCAGAACAACAAGTCCCTAGGCACTACAGTGTTTGGCGGTGGTGGTGTTACAGTGTGGGGAGGCTTTTCATACGACTGTAAACTGAATCTGTATGTGGTTGATGGGACAATGACAGGGCAGAAATACCGAAATTACGTCATTAACGCTATTATTGTGACAGATTTTGACAATCATGCACTTGGTAACAGACCCATCTTTAAGGATGACAACGCAAGACCTCAACCAGCTGCAATTGTACGTGATGTTATTGAACGGAAGCTATTAAGCATCTTCCATGGCCATCCATGTCACCCAATATGAATCCAATTGAACATTTGTGGGATATCATTGGCCGTAAAATTAATAACAGAGCACCTGCTTGTCAAAATGTCCATGAACTACGTGTTGCCATTCAAAATGAATGGCAGAATTTACCCCATGCTACACTTTGTTGTTTAGTCAACAGTATGAGGAGGAGAGTTAATGAACTGTACAGGAAGTGTGGTGGTTACACGACTTTCTGAGTATATTTGCGTTTAACACATTTCAAAGTGACTTTTCTTTCCCTGAGCATTGACCTGTGATAATGTGTTTACTTTAAGTTCATGAAATTGAAGGATGCAATCAAACTTATTTTTTTACTATGGAAGTTATATTTGCACTGTTTTTTGATATCTTTGCTTCTGACATTTTTCTTCAACCTAGGTACAACAAAGTCTATGTAATGTATTAGAAGATGAATATCACTTTTCCTTAATTGTTCATACAGTCATAACTTAAGAATTATCTTTTTGATAAAATCGCAACTAGTCATAATCAAAGTAAATTAACTACTAGTACCAGTTGACAAAATAAATTATCTGCTTAACAGAAAAAATGAGTTTTTGACTGATTTATGCAACTTTATACAACAATCATAAGAGTCGAGAAACAGGTCCATGTCAGTAAATGCTTAGTTCCACTACAACTCCATTTGATACATGTACACTTGCTATCTTGACAATATGTCATGTGTTATTCAATTTCATTCTGTTATTATGTTTTCAAGTTGTGTTTATGGTAATATTGCCTTCTGGGTGTAATTTTGTAATATTGCCTTCTGGTTGTAATTTTGTAATATTGCCTTCTGGGTGTATTTTGCAACAGAGTTATTTCATTGAATTATAAATGAAGTAGAACTAGAAGTAAAAAATGACATCATTGTGAAACATACATGTATTTAATATAAAATGCACTTTTCAAAGTATTTAAACTTTATGTTTAGTTTTTTTAAAGTGACTGCCAAGCATTAATTGTTATTTTGTTTAAATCATTGCAATAGTCCAATACTCATTTTCTTTTGCTTTGAACTGGAATCGGGTTGTATAATCACAATACACTTTATGTAAAAAGTAAAAGTCAGATGGGAACCAGCATACACTGCTTTGATTCATTGTGAATGGTGCATAAACATGACACAATTATGAAGATATTTAGCAAAATAGGGAAAAAATAAGGTAGCCATTCAAAATGACAGCTGGAATTCATATTCTCATATTAATGTAAATATGGCGAAGTGTGACTAGGATAACGTGACTTACAAAACCACTATAGTAAAAGTGCTTTAGTGCCCAACTTAAAGAACCCATGCAGTAGCTTGCCAGTAGAATTATAAGTGAATCATCTGTCAACATATCCACATAGTCAATGTGTTCACATAATGTGAACAGATCTAGGGGAAAATGGTGTCCTTATTTAAGTCAATCGGTTGATGTATAATAATTGTATTCTCATAACGTGTACAGATCTAGGGGAAAATGGTGTCGTTATTTAAGTCAATAGGTCAATGTGTTCTCATAATGTGTACAGATCTAGGGGAAAATGGTGTCGTTATTTAAGTCAATACGTCAATGTGTTCTCATAATGTGTACAGATCTAGGGGAAAATGGTGTCGTTATTTAAGTCAATCGGTTGATGTATAATAATTGTATTCTCATAACGTGTACAGATCTAGGGGAAAATGGTGTCGTTATTTAAGTCAATAGGTCAATGTACATGTGTTCTCATAATGTGTACAGATCTAGGGGAAAATGGTGTCGTTATTTAAGTCAATAGGTCAATGTGTTCTCATAATGTGTACAGACCTAGGGGAAAATGGTGTCGTAATTTAAGTCAATCGGTCATTGTGTTCTCATAATGTGTACAAGTAGATGAAAATGATGTCGTTATTTAAGTCAATCGGTCAGTGTGTTCTCATAATGTGAACAGATAGGAGAAAATGGTGTCGTTATTTAAGTCAATCTGTCAGTGTGTTCTCATAACGTGAACAGATAGGGTAAAATGGTGTCATTATTTAAGTCAATAGGTCAATGTGTTCTCATAATGTATAGTGATCTAGGGGAAAATGGTGTCGTAATTTAAGTCAATCGGTCATTGTGTTCTCATAATGTGTACAAGTAGATGAAAATGATGTCGTTATTTAAGTCAATAGGTCAATGTGTTCTCATAATGTGTACAGATCTAGGGGAAAATGGTGTCGTTATTTAAGTCAATAGGTCAATGTGTTCTCATAATGTGTACAGATCTAGGGGAAAATGGTGTCGTAATTTAAGTCAATCGGTCATTGTGTTCTCATAATGTGTACAAGTAGATGAAAATGATGTCGTTATTTAAGTCAATCGGTCAGTGTGTTCTCATAATGTGAACAGATAGGAGAAAATGGTGTCATTATTTAAGTCAATCTGTCAGTGTGTTCTCATAATGTGAACAGATAGGAGAAAATGATGTCATTATTTAAGTCAATCTGTCAGTGTGTTCTCATAATGTGAACAGATAGGAGAAAATGATGTCATTATTTAAGTCAATCTGTCAGTGTGTTCTCAAAATGTGAACAGATAGGAGAAAATGGTATCATTATTTAAGTCAATCTGTCAGTGTGTTCTCAAAATGTGAACAGATAGGAGAAAATGATGTCATTATTTAAGTCAATCTGTCAGTGTGTTCTCATAATGTGAACAGATAGGAGAAAATGATGTCGTTATTTAAGTCAATCAGTCAATGTGTTCTCATAACGTGAACAGATAGGGTAAAATGGTGTCATTATTTAAGTCAATCGGTCAGTGTGTTCTCATAATGTGAACAGATAGGAGAAAATGGTGTCATTATTTAAGTCAATCTGTCAGTGTGTTCTCATAATGTGAACAGATAGGGTAAAATGGTGTCATTATTTAAGTCAATCGGTCAGTGTGTTCTCATAATGTGAACAGATAGGAGAAAATGGTGTCATTATTTAAGTCAATCTGTCAGTGTGTTCTCATAATGTGAACAGATAGGAGAAAATGGTGTCGTTATTTAAGTCAATCTGTCAGTGTGTTCTCATAATGTGAACAGATAGGAGAAAATGGTGTCATTATTTAAGTCAATCTGTCAGTGTGTTCTCATAATGTGAACAGATAGGAGAAAATGATGTCATTATTTAAGTCAATCTGTCAGTGTGTTCTCATAATGTGAACAGATAGGAAAAAATGGTGTCATTATTTAAGTCAATCTGTCAGTGTGTTCTCATAATGTGAACAGATAGGAGAAAATGGTGTCGTTATTTAAGTCAATCTGTCAGTGTGTTCTCATAATGTGAACAGATAGGAGAAAATGGTGTCATTATTTAAGTCAATCTGTCAGTGTGTTCTCATAATGTGAACAGATAGGAAAAAATGGTGTCATTATTTAAGTCAATCTGTCAGTGTGTTCTCATAATGTGAACAGATAGGAGAAAATGGTGTCATTATTTAAGTCAATCTGTCAGTGTGTTCTCATAATGTGTACAGATAGGAGAAAATGGTATCATTATTTAACTTTAAGTCAATCTGTCAGTGTGTTCTCATAATGTGAACAGATAGGAGAAAATGGTGTCATTATTTAACTTTAAGTCAATCTGTCAGTGTGTTCTCATAATGTGAACAGATAGGAGAAAATGATGTCGTTATTTAAGTCAATCTGTCAGTGTCTTCTCATAATGTGAACAGATAGGAGAAAATGATGTCGTTATTTAAGTCAATCTGTCAGTGTGTTCTCATAATGTGAACAGATAGGAGAAAATGATGTCGTTATTTAACTTCAAGTCAATCTGTCAGTGTCTTCTCATAATGTTAACAGATAGGAGAAAATGGTGTCATTATTTAACTTTAAGTCAATCTGTCAGTGTGTTCTCATAATGTGAACAGATAGGAGAAAATGGTATCATTATTTAACTTTAAGTCAATCTGTCAGTGTGTTCTCATAATGTTAACAGATATTAGAGAAAATGATGTCATTATTTAACTTTAAGTCAATCTGTCAGTGTCTTCTCATAATGTGAACAGATAGGAGAAAATGATGTCATTATTTAACTTTAAGTCAATCTGTCAGTGTGTTCTCATAATGTGAACAGATAGGAGAAAATGGTGTCATTATTTAAGTCAATCTGTCAGTGTCTTCTCATAATGTGAACAGATAGGAGAAAATGATGTCATTATTTAACTTTAAGTCAATCTGTCAGTGTGTTCTCATAATGTGAACAGATAGGAGAAAATGGTGTCATTATTTAAGTCAATCTGTCAGTGTGTTCTCATAATGTGTACAGATAGGAGAAAATGGTGTCATTATTTAACTTTAAGTCAATCTGTCAGTGTCTTCTCATAATGTGAACAGATAGGAGAAAATGATGTCATTATTTAACTTTAAGTCAATCTGTCAGTGTGTTCTCATAATGTGAACAGATAGGAGAAAATGGTGTCGTTATTTAAGTCAATCTGTTAGTGTGTTCTCATAATGTGAACAGATAGGAGAAAATGATGTCGTTATTTAACTTTAAGTCAATCTGTCAGTGTGTTCTCATAATGTGAACAGATAGGAGAAAATGATGTCGTTATTTAACTTTAAGTCAATCTGTCAGTGTGTTCTCATAATGTGAACAGATAGGAGAAAATGGTGTCGTTATTTAACTTTAAGTCAATCTGTTAGTGTGTTCTCATAATGTGAACAGATAGGAGAAAATGATGTCGTTATTTAACTTTAAGTCAATCTGTTAGTGTGTTCTCATAATGTGAACAGATAGGAGAAAATGATGTCGTTATTTAACTTTAAGTCAATCTGTCAGTGTGTTCTCATAATGTGAACAGATAGGAGAAAATGGTGTCGTTATTTAACTTTAAGTCAATCTGTTAGTGTGTTCTCATAATGTGAACAGATAGGAGAAAATGATGTCGTTATTTAACTTTAAGTCAATCTGTTAGTGTGTTCTCATAATGTGAACAGATAGGAGAAAATGGTGTCGTTATTTAACTTTAAGTCAATCTGTTAGTGTGTTCTCATAATGTGAACAGATAGGAGAAAATGATGTCGTTATTTAAGTCAATCTGTCAGTGTGTTCTCATAATGTGAACAGATAGGAGAAAATGATGTCGTTATTTAACTTTAAGTCAATCTGTCAGTGTGTTCTCATAATGTGAACAGATAGGAGAAAATGGTGTCGTTATTTAACTTTAAGTCAATCTGTCAGTGTGTTCTCATAATGTGAACAGATAGGAGAAAATGATGTCGTTATTTAACTTTAAGTCAATCTGTTAGTGTGTTCTCATAATGTGAACAGATAGGAGAAAATGATGTCGTTATTTAACTTTAAGTCAATCTGTCAGTGTGTTCTCATAATGTGAACAGATAGGAGAAAATGATGTCGTTATTTAACTTTAAGTCAATCTGTCAGTGTCTTCTCATAATGTTAACAGATATTAGAGAAAATGATGTCATTATTTAACTTTAAGTCAATCTGTCAGTGTGTTCTCATAATGTGAACAGATAGGAGAAAATGATGTCGTTATTTAAGTCAATTTGTCAGTGTCTTCTCATAATGGGAACAGATAGGAGAAAATGGTATCATTATTTAAGTCAATCTGTCAGTGTGTTCTCATAATGTGAACAGATAGGAGAAAATGGTGTCATTATTTAAGTCAATCTGTCAGTGTGTTCTCATAATGTGAACAGATAGGAGAAAATGGTGTCATTATTTAACTTTAAGTCAATCTGTCAGTGTGTTCTCATAATGTGAACAGATAGGAGAAAATGGTGTCATTATTTAAGTCAATCTGTCAGTGTGTTCTCATAATGTGAACAGATAGGAGAAAATGGTGTCATTATTTAACTTTAAGTCAATCTGTCAGTGTGTTCTCATAATGTGAACAGATAGGAGAAAATGGTGTCATTATTTAAGTCAATCTGTCAGTGTCTTCTCATAATGTTAACAGATAGGAGAAAATGGTATCATTATTTAAGTCAATCTGTCAGTGTGTTCTCATAATGTTAACAGATAGGAGAAAATGATGTCGTTATTTAAGTCAATCTGTCAGTGTCTTCTCATAATGTGAACAGATAGGAGAAAATGGTATCATTATTTAAGTCAATCTGTCAGTGTGTTCTCATAATGTGAACAGATAGGAGAAAATGGTGTCATTATTTAAGTCAATCTGTCAGTGTGTTCTCATAATGTGAACAGATAGGAGAAAATGGTGTCATTATTTAAGTCAATCTGTCAGTGTGTTCTCATAATGTGAACAGATAGGAGAAAATGATGTCGTTATTTAAGTCAATCTGTCAGTGTGTTCTCATAATGTGTACAGATAGGAGAAAATGGTATCATTATTTAACTTTAAGTCAATCTGTCAGTGTGTTCTCATAATGTGAACAGATAGGAGAAAATGGTATCATTATTTAAGTCAATCTGTCAGTGTGTTCTCATAATGTGAACAGATAGGAGAAAATGATGTCGTTATTTAAGTCAATCTGTCAGTGTGTTCTCATAATGTGAACAGATAGGAGAAAATGATGTCATTATTTAACTTTAAGTCAATCTGTCAGTGTGTTCTCATAATGTGAACAGATAGGAGAAAATGGTGTCATTATTTAAGTCAATCTGTCAGTGTGTTCTCATAATGTGAACAGATAGGAGAAAATGGTATCATTATTTAAGTCAATCTGTCAGTGTGTTCTCATAATGTGAACAGATAGGAGAAAATGATGTCGTTATTTAAGTCAATCTGTCAGTGTGTTCTCATAATGTGAACAGATAGGAGAAAATGGTGTCATTATTTAAGTCAATCTGTCAGTGTGTTCTCATAATGTGAACAGATAGGAGAAAATGATGTCGTTATTTAAGTCAATCAGTCAATGTTTTCTCATAACGTGAACAGATAGGAGAAAATGGTGTCATTATTTAACTTTAAGTCAATCTGTCAGTGTCTTCTCATAATGTGAACAGATAGGAGAAAATGGTGTCATTATTTAAGTCAATCTGTCAGTGTGTTCTCATAATGTGAACAGATAGGAGAAAATGATGTCATTATTTAAGTCAATCAGTCAATCTGTTAGTGTCTTCTCATAATGTGAACAGATAGGAGAAAATGGTGTCGTTATTTAACTTTAAGTCAATCTGTCAGTGTGTTCTCATAATGTGAACAGATAGGAGAAAATGGTGTCATTATTTAAGTCAATCTGTCAGTGTGTTCTCATAATGTGAACAGATAGGAGAAAATGGTATCATTATTTAAGTCAATCTGTTAGTGTGTTCTCATAATGTGAACAGATAGGGTAAAATGGTGTCATTATTTAAGTCAATCGGTCAGTGTGTTCTCATAATGTGAACAGATAGGAGAAAATGGTGTCATTATTTAAGTCAATCTGTCAGTGTGTTCTCATAATGTGAACAGATATTAGAGAAAATGGTGTCGTTATTTAAGTCAATCTGTCAGTGTCTTCTCATAATGTGAACAGATAGGAGAAAATGGTGTCATTATTTAACTTTAAGTCAATCTGTCAGTGTGTTCTCATAATGTGAACAGATAGGAGAAAATGGTGTCATTATTTAACTTTAAGTCAATCTGTCAGTGTGTTCTCATAATGTGAACAGATATTAGAGAAAATAGTGTCATTATTTAAGTCAATCTGTCAGTGTGTTCTCATAATGTGAACAGATAGGAGAAAATGGTGTCATTATTTAAGTCAATCTGTCAGTGTGTTCTCATAATGTGAACAGATAGGAGAAAATGATGTCATTATTTAACTTTAAGTCAATCTGTCAGTGTGTTCTCATAATGTGAACAGATAGGAGAAAATGGTGTCATTATTTAACTTTAAGTCAATCTGTCAGTGTGTTCTCATAATGTGAACAGATAGGAGAAAATGGTGTCATTATTTAAGTCAATCTGTCAGTGTGTTCTCATAATGTGAACAGATAGGAGAAAATGATGTCATTATTTAACTTTAAGTCAATCTGTCAGTGTCTTCTCATAATGTGAACAGATAGGAGAAAATGATGTCATTATTTAACTTTAAGTCAATCTGTCAGTGTGTTCTCATAATGTGAACAGATAGGAGAAAATGGTGTCATTATTTAACTTTAAGTCAATCTGTCAGTGTCTTCTCATAATGTGAACAGATATTAGAGAAAATGGTGTCATTATTTAAGTCAATCTGTCAGTGTGTTCTCATAATGTGAACAGATAGGAGAAAATGGTGTCATTATTTAACTTTAAGTCAATCTGTCAGTGTGTTCTCATAATGTGAACAGATAGGAGAAAATGATGTCGTTATTTAACTTTAAGTCAATCTGTCAGTGTGTTCTCATAATGTGAACAGATAGGAGAAAATGGTGTCATTATTTAAGTCAATCTGTCAGTGTGTTCTCATAATGTGAACAGATAGGAGAAAATGATGTCATTATTTAACTTTAAGTCAATCTGTCAGTGTGTTCTCATAATGTGAACAGATAGGAGAAAATGGTGTCATTATTTAACTTTAAGTCAATCTGTCAGTGTGTTCTCATAATGTGAACAGATAGGAGAAAATGGTGTCATTATTTAAGTCAATCTGTCAGTGTGTTCTCATAATGTGAACAGATAGGAGAAAATGATGTCATTATTTAAGTCAATCAGTCAATGTGTTCTCATAACGTGAACAGATAGGGTAAAATGGTGTCATTATTTAAGTCAATCGGTCAGTGTGTTCTCATAATGTGAACAGATAGGAGAAAATGATGTCATTATTTAAGTCAATCAGTCAATGTGTTCTCATAATGTGAACAGATAGGAGAAAATGATGTCATTATTTAACTTTAAGTCAATCTGTCAGTGTGTTCTCATAATGTGAACAGATAGGAGAAAATGATGTCGTTATTTAACTTTAAGTCAATCTGTCAGTGTGTTCTCATAATGTGAACAGATAGGAGAAAATGGTGTCATTATTTAAGTCAATCTGTCAGTGTGTTCTCATAATGTGAACAGATAGGAGAAAATGATGTCATTATTTAACTTTAAGTCAATCTGTCAGTGTGTTCTCATAATGTGAACAGATAGGAGAAAATGGTGTCATTATTTAACTTTAAGTCAATCTGTCAGTGTGTTCTCATAATGTGAACAGATAGGAGAAAATGGTGTCATTATTTAAGTCAATCTGTCAGTGTGTTCTCATAATGTGAACAGATAGGAGAAAATGATGTCATTATTTAAGTCAATCAGTCAATGTGTTCTCATAACGTGAACAGATAGGGTAAAATGGTGTCATTATTTAAGTCAATCGGTCAGTGTGTTCTCATAATGTGAACAGATAGGAGAAAATGATGTTGTTATTTAAGTCAATCAGTCAATGTGTTCTCATAACGTGAACAGATAGGAGAAAATGATGTCATTATTTAAGTCAATCAGTCAATGTGTTCTCATAATGTGAACAGATAGGAGAAAATGATGTCATTATTTAACTTTAAGTCAATCTGTCAGTGTGTTCTCATAATGTGAACAGATAGGAGAAAATGATGTCATTATTTAAGTCAATCAGTCAATGTTTTCTCATAACGTGAACAGATAGGAGAAAATGGTGTCATTATTTAAGTCCATCTGCAGAATTGTATCTTTCAAGCAGCAATTAAAAAATATTGATTTATGTTTTCTTTACATGTGATGTAAGTACTAAAATGCATTTTTTTTTTTACAGCTGACTGCTCTGGTCATTTTAGCCAATTTTTACATCCATTGAAGTTTAGGAAACCAGTCCCAGCATTCCTTTGTTTGAAGGTACATGTATGTATACAACAAGAAAAGATATGGGTTAAACCCATATCCAGATTTATATGTTATAGATGTATCTGATTTGGTTAAATAGTTTTTTCAATTTGTTTTATTTAAAATTTCATCATATGCTGTAAAGGGTTGCAAATGTAGCCGATTGTGAAAGGCAAGAAATAATCATCTTGATTATAATATCTCAACTTTGGGAAGAGTACTTTAATAAAAAAAAGCAAAGTTTGGAAAGACAAATGTTTACCAATAAAAATACATTGATCATAGTCACGTGGTTCTGTGGGGGAAAAATGTGAATGTAAGATCGGCAGTTATTGTGTCCTTGGAAAATCAATGAAAACATACTGACAAGTTACAATTTCTATTGATTTAATTTTGCTGTAATTAAAATTGTTTCAAAAGGTTTGCAATTAAATGTAATTCAAATGTCAAACTAGCATTCATGTGCATAAACATTGCTAAGAACTTTATAAAATTTTCAGAATTTAAAATTAAAAAAATATAAAAAAAACAATAAGAAGAAGAGTCTTATTTTGCAAAACAATTTATGAGATTAATAACTTCTATGATGTTGATGACCTTTATTCGAACGTAACTGAATTTTTTTCTTTTGTATTATTATATATATAACTTGCTTCGTTAAAATAGCTGAACATAAAAATTTTTAAATCTTGAATTAAATAAAAATCTACTACAACATTTTTCACTGATTCAGACATCAATTTTTTTAAATAACATGCCTATTTGAAAATCTAATTTTTATATAAAAATCATAATCTAAATTTGCATTTTAGCTGCTTATTATGCGAGTCTAATGGGAAACAATAGTGAATTATCTCTTCCTGAAAATTACCAGATGGCACTGCTGTTCCCGGTCCAGCGACTTTATGTTTACACACTGATCGTAACGCCATTGACAATTGAATCATACCATGATAAATACGCGAATTTAACAATTTCTGCTTTGAAAGAAGAATAATCAAGAATAAAAAATAGAAATGCAAAACTTTCTGGAATAAAAATTAGTTAATTGAAAAGTTTGTAATCTATTGATCTTCTTTCGTAATATTACTAAAATATGCATTCTATGTTTCGAACATTGCCTTTTCACCATGTTCCCTATTTTTCCGAGAGTTTGGGATTTCGAAACCGTCCATAAACAAAACCCAGGGAAATTAAATTTAATGTTCAAGATTGACTAATTTTCTACGTAAAGGTTCCATTTTCTACCTTATAAATCATGAAATAATCCAGAAATAAGATCAAGGCTTTCTGGATGAGTGGTCACAAGCGCGTTAAACAAAATCTAAATATGCACTTTTATTATCAAATTATCTAAGTAACTAATAAAAGAAACAGAAAAAATACATTTTATCATGTTAAAATAAGAATGCATAAACAAATTACGAAGCTTACCATATAAATCATGAAATAATCCAAGAAATACAATTGAAGCGATGAAATACACAACGTAACATAACATAACAAAATTTTAAAATGCCTTTTTCGTATCAAATTAAATAACTAATTAATAAAAGAAACGCAAGTATATACATTTTATTATGTCAAGAATAGAATGCATTAATAAAAATACTAGGCTTACCCTATAGATAAATCCAAAAATAAAAATTGAACCGGATCTATTGATACTACCGAGATATACACTGGTATAGCGCGCATCAATATGCAATTTTATACATCTTTACTTCTTCTTATTAGATCGGGAGAAACAAAATGTATTTAAAGCTTGAATGATTTAACAAATACGAAAAACTGTAAATGAAATATTTTCTTTAATATTTAATTAGCCATTTTATTAATTACAACGTGAACTATATTGTAGAGTATGGTTTTTCACCTAACTACTCAATCATACCAGAAAACAATTATATATCATTAAGAGATAATAGGAAGAGATCAAACATATGATTACCAGATTTAAGAGAACTCAAGTACTGTGAAGTGGCCTACCTTGGCAGCATTCATTTCTCTTTCTCTCTTTATAGATAGTCTTTAGTGTCTAATTTCTACAGTACAATATTGTTTTCTGTTCTGGGATGTATGAATATAAATATGAGACAGGTTTCTCCGCAGAAATTTTGGTAGGTGCTGGTGTTTCCAATGATGTGTCAATGTGACATGGACAAACATTTTGCATTCTTACCCATCTCATTTGCTTATACTTAAATTTAGCCAAGTGTACAATCGACAATAATTTTATAATTGAAAGCGTGTATAATTTTAATTCTGTATAGACATCTTTGTCATGTCAGTCTTATTAATTTTTTATAATCCACATCTCGGCACAATTAACAGAATACACTGTTCAAAACTTTGAACTGTAACTAATTTTTCACAAACCACAAAATATGTTAAAAATGTTTGGAAAGCAGTATTTTGTTGAAATACTACACCAAAAACATGAAATACATGTAGTCACCAACTCTGGACTGGTACATAAGCTTAAGGGGTTTTTTTTCAAAATTTATCAGTGTACATTTTTATGCAGATAGACCTCAATTTAATTAAAAACAGTTGAATATTCCATAGCTAATTTCTGCTCAGATGAAAAAAAAGTAATAGAATTATAATTTGCAAGAAAGTACATGAAAAATGCCTACTGAATTCACAAATCACTGTGACCACCATTTGCAAATTTTTTGTGGCAGAAATCAAGTGCTACCTACCTAGTTATTAACAAGTGTGGACTGTGAGCATGCTCACGAAGGGATACCCCCGCTTCACTTTCAAGTCCAATTATCTCCCCTGAATAATTTCCAACAGCAACGAAAATTCTTCATACACATCTACATATGATGTACATCCTTCATGTAAAGTTTCATTAAAATCTGTCAAACGGTTTAGGAGGAGTTGCACTTACGAGGAATCCCACAGAATACTATATTTAAAAAAGTCTAAGTCCAATTATCTCTCCTGAATAATATCCGACAGCGACAAAAATTCTTAATGCACATCTACATATGATGTACTTCCTTCATGTAAAGTTTCATCAAAATCTGTCATGCCGTTTAGGAGAAGCGCTTACAAGGGATTTGGACAGACGGACAGACAGACAGACAAGGTCAT
Organism: Limnoperna fortunei; assembly: GCA_944474755.1. Classification (NCBI taxonomy): domain Eukaryota; kingdom Metazoa; phylum Mollusca; class Bivalvia; order Mytilida; family Modiolidae; genus Limnoperna; species Limnoperna fortunei. The sequence goes on from OX104117.1 coordinate 13,494,570, forward strand.
TCCTATATACCCCCCCCCTCCCCGCAAACTGGGGGGGGGGGGGTATAATAAATCTAATGGTAACTGGCAGTTTGGTCTATCGAAGTCATGATTACGTTTACACCTTCCAGGTAAACATTACCCAAGGTATTGATTAATGAGCTTGAATCCATTGAATAAACAATACAACAGGAAATACTGTTTTGGATCGCACTGTTGCAGGAAATTAAACCACTACTGTAGATCAGATAATACTGCTTCAAAAAAAAAAAGAAATAAAGCACCACACTACTGCAGTGCTAAAAGGGCCTAGGGAGGACACTGACATCTGGGGAAAATGGTTACCATGTTAACTGTTTACTGTGAAAATGGTAAAACCCCTTTGATGTAAGATGAATAGTTAAAACAGTTGTCCTCTTTATCAATGCTTTAGATCTGCCCTGTAATGCAACCCCTTTTCAGGTTACTGAGTGCTTTTTTAGCTCACCTGGACCGAAGGTCCATGTGAGCTATTGCTATCACTTGGCGTCCGTCGTCCGTCGTCCGTCGTCTGTCGTCCGTCGTAAACTTTTTCAAAAATCTTCTCCTCTGAAACCACTGGGCCAATTTTTTTCAAACTTGGCCACAATCATCCTTAGGGTTCCTAGTTTCAAGTTTGTACCCAGGGTGTTGATCAACAGACAAATATGGCCGCTGTTACTAAAAATAGAACATGGGGGTCAACACAGGTTTTTGATCATTATCTAAAAAACTATAATAGCTATAGAGAAAACCGTTACTTCAAATTGATCAGCACATTAAGGTCTACAATAGTTGCTATTAGTGCGAAGTTGTGTATTGGCTTCTTGTAGGAGTTATTGCCCTTTTTTGACGATTTTTGACAAAATTTTTGGTATTTACAATATAACCTGAAAAATATACGAGGTAGAGTGAAACTGTAAATGGCAAAAATGATCAGCAATAAAAGCCCTACAATTCACTTGATTGGTCTGAAATTGTCAGATGACTCTTTATATGAGTTATTGCCCTTAAATGGTAATTTTTTATGAAATTTTCCGTTTTTGTCCTGTAACTTTAAAACTATAACAGCTAGAGTAAAACTGTAAATAGCAAAAATGATCAACAATACAAGCCCTACAATTCACTGTATTAGTCTGAAATTGTCAGATGACTCCTTATAGGAGTTATTGCCCTTAAATGGCAATTTTTTTATGAAATTTTCCGTTTTTGTCCTGTAACTTGAAAACTATAGCAGCTAGATTGAAACTGTAAATTGCACAAATGATCAGCAATAAAGACCCTACAATTCACTTGATTGGTCTGAAATTGTCAGATGACTCCTTATATGAGTTATTGCCCTTAAATTGTAATTTTTTATGAAATTTTCCGTTTTTGTCCTGTAACTTTAAAACTATAACAGCTAGAGTAAAACTGTAAAGAGCAAAAATGATCAACAATACAAGCCCTACAATTCACTGTATTAGTCTGAAATTGTCAGATGACTCCTTATAGGAGTTATTGCCCTTAAATGGCAATTTTTTATGAAATTTTCCGTTTTTGTCCTGTAACTTGAAAACTATAGCAGCTAGATTGAAACTGTAAATTGCACAAATGATCAGCAATAAAGACCCTACAATTCACTTGATTGGTCTGAAATTGTCAGATGACTCCTTATATGAGTTATTGCCCTTAAATGGTAATTTTTTATGAAATTTTCCGTTTTTGTCCTGTAACTTTAAAACTATAACAGCTAGAGTAAAACTGTAAATAGCAAAAATGATCAACAATACAAGCCCTACAATTCACTGTATTAGTCTGAAATTGTCAGATGACTCCTTATAGGAGTTATTGCCCTTAAATGGCAATTTTTTATGAAATTTTCCGTTTTTGTCCTGTAACTTGAAAACTATAGCAGCTAGATTGAAACTGTAAATTGCACAAATGATCAGCAATAAAGACCCTACAATTCACTTGATTGGTCTGAAATTGTCAGATGACTCCTTATAGGAGTTATTGCCCTTAAATTGCAATTTTTTTATGAAATTTTCCGTTTTTGTCCTGTAACTTAAAAACCATAGCAGCTAGAGTGAAATAATAAATTGCAAAAATGATCAGCAAAAAAGCCCTACAATTCATTTAATTGGTCTGAAATTGTCAGATGACTCCTTATAGGGGTTATTGCCCTTAAATGACAATTTTGTTAAGAAATTTTCCATTTTTGTCCTGTAACTTGAAAACTATAGTAGCTAGATTAAAACTGTAAATTGCACAAATGATCAGCAATAGAAGCCCTACAAATGATTGCTTAGTCCAAAAATTGCAAGATGACTCTTTATAGGAGTTATTGCCCTTTCATTATGAATTTGGACATATGAACAGTTTTTTAATTATAAATTAGTCTATAACACACCTATTAGTAGAGTAAAACTGTAAATTTCTAAAGTACCCTAAAGGACAATGCCTAAAAACCATTTAATTTTCAGAAATTGTGGATGGCACCTTATAGGAGTTATTGTATTTAACAAATTTTTTGAAGAAATGTTTAGTTTTTGCACAGTAACTTAAAAGCTATAACAACTAGACTGAAACTGTTAATTTCAAAAATTTTAATATAGTTTAAGTCATTTGGATTCCAGGTGAGCGATTACAGGCTCCTGGGAGCCTCTAGTTTAATTACCCCATTATGAATGGGGATTGATTTTACTTCAGTTGTCTCGTTATAACTGATTTAGAATTACAGGACGTATATGTTATTATCTAAACTAATCTATGCTTCTTTCCATAGAGAGTGACAACTTAATTGCAGCTTGGACACTGAGAGATTGAGTACATCTGTAAATGTCCGTGTCTGAGCCACAATCAAGTACCCCTGTGAATATTCATGTCCAAGTCTGAGTCGACTACCCCTGTGAATATTCCTGTCCAAGCCAGAGTCCAGAACCCGTGTGAATTTTAGTGTCCAAGCCACAGTCATGTACCAACGGAAATGGTGAATATTGATGTCCTAGCAACATTCAAGTACCCCTGTGAATGTTCGTGTCCAAGCCAACATTCAGCTACCCCTGTGAATGTCCATGTCTAAACCACAGTCAAGTACCCCTGTGAATGTCTGTGTTCATGCCACAGTCAAGTATTCCTGTGAATGTTCTTGTCCAAGCCACAGTCATGTACCTCTGTGAATGTCTGTGTCCATTCCACATTCAAGTACCAGTGAATGTCCGTATCCAAGCCACAGTCAACAACTATTACCCCTGTGAATATCCGTGTCCAAACCACAATCAAGTACCCCTGTGAACTTTTGTGTCCAAGCCACAGTCAAGTATCCCTGTGAATTGTTGTGTCCAAGCCACAGTCAAGTACATTTTGTACTGCTGGGAATGGTGAATGTTGAAGTCCAAGCAGCGGTCAAGTTGTCAATGTCTGTTTCCATGCCACAATCAAGAATCCTTGAATGTCCCTGTCCAAGCCACAGTCAGGTTTCCCTGTGAATGTCCTTGTCCAAGCCACTGTCAAGTACCCCTGTGAATGTCCTTGTCCGAGTCATAGTCAAGTACCCCTGTGAATGTCCTTCTGCAAGCCACAGTCAAGTACCCCTGTGAATGTCTGTGTCCATTCCACAATCAAGGACCCATGAATGTCCGCGTCAAAGCCACAGTCAAGTACTAGTATCCCTGTGAATGTTGTGTCCTAGCCACGGTCAAGTACCCCTGTGAATGTTGTGTCCTAGCCACGGTCAAGTACCCCTGTGAATGTAGTGTCCTAGCCACGGTCAAGTACCCCTGTGAATGTAGTGTCCTAGCCATGGTCAAGTACCCCTGTGAATGTCTGTGTCCATTCCACAATCAAGAACCCGTGAATGTCCATGTCCAAGCCACAGTCAAGTACTAGTATCCCTGTGAATGTTGTGTCCTAGCCATGGTCAAGTACCCCTGTGAATGTCCTTCTGCAAGCCACAGTCAAGTACCCCTGTGAATGTCTGTGTCCATTCCACAATCAAGTACCCGTGAATGTCCATGTCCAAGCCACAGTCAAGTACTGGTATCCCTGTGAATGTAGTGTCCTAGCCACGGTCAAGTACCCCTGTGAATGTCTGTGTCCATTCCACAATCAAGAACCCGTGAATGTCCATGTCCAAGCCACAGTCAAGTACTGGTATCCCTGTGAATGTTGTGTCCTAACCACGGTCAAGTACCCCTGTGAATGTCTGTGTCCATTCCACAATCAAGAACCCGTGAATGTCCTTTTCCAAGCCACAGTCAAGTACTAGTATCCCTGTGAATTTTCTATCCTTTCTCCATATGTTGGATCTCAGGAATTTAGTACATAGTGTCTCGGTTAGGTGTGACAAGGACCGGCAGATGTAAATTTATGCAGAAATGTTAGCCAATCAATAATACATAAAGTTGCGTAATTAGAAATTATTTCTAGTACATCTACTATATCTCTTGTAAGTTCTGTAGTGATGTGTTTCCATTGATAATATTTCATTGAAATTTACTGTTAGAAATGGCATGTAAATGTCATAATCCCAGTCCGTATGCAATTTGCATTGAGTTTATTTTAAATTTTAGGTATTGTTCCTTTTTTTTGTTAGTGAGAAGTGTCTTTTGTTTTTTTCCTATATAAACTGATGACAGTAAATTAATAATAAATAAATACTTTCAAGCCTTTTTTTTCAATATTTATCTTGCACATTCAGTAAAACAATAATGTATTCCTGTTAAGGCTTGTTTTGCAAGTATGGACAATGCACTATTTAGAACCTTATATGGTTTCTGTGCATAATTTTGTGGTCCTGTTCCTAATATCATTTAGGAGATAACTGTATTGTATTTGAAGATTTTCCGGCATCAATTGGTGATTTGATGGTCAAAAATCGAGTTTATTAAGGACGCGTAAGCGGAGCCAATAAACTGATATTTCTGACCATCAAATCACCAATTGATGCCGGCAAATCTTCAAATACAATACAGTTATCCCCATTCTAATGTACCGCATTTAAAAACTAAATTAACTGATTAAATTTGGAATTTTTTATTTGCCCGAAATAACTTCTGTGCTTGCGTTAAAATCTGACGGCATCAATCGTGGAATTGATGCCATGAAATTATTCACGTTATTCAATCAGAATTGACTTAACATCAAGAACTGCATTAGAATTACCAATATTATCATATTTAATAGATATTGTTCACATTAACACCACAGATTACAAAAAATTTCAGTTGGAAATCTAAAAAAACACACTAGTTATATACATATCTGTAGAATGTCTGTATAAAAATTGAATACTTGCATATCTATGTATGCACTATCATTTCATTTGTACATATATATCAATTTTCCTGTATATATTGTCCCACTTTAAAATTGGTAATAAATGGGTTTTTACTGCATTTTGTACATATTTACATGTAGCTGTATTAAGTTACTCACAAATGTTACATTGAATAGATAATAAGGGACGGACCATTTAACTTGAAGGGGGGGGCCTTGGTTTTTTGTTTTGGTCAGAAAATTTTTTTTTTTAATATTTATTTTTTGAAGGCGTCGCGACAGAATATTTTTTTTTCATTATTAGCATTATTTTATATAGCAGAAATCCTTCTTCAGAATATTTTTTTTCTTACCCTCTGCTTCCAAAATATTTTTTTCATCAAAAATCATTTTCAAAATATTTTTTTAGGAAAAAACCAAGGCCCCCCCCCCCCCCCCCCCCCCCTGCAAGTTAAATGGTCGGTCCCTAATGGTTTAAATTCTAAATATATAGAAATGACAGTACAGGATATTATGTCAGTACTAAAGAAATGAAACACTTCAACTATTGCAATATCATGTTATGGGTCATATTCAAGGAATATCCCAAATAAATGGTTAGTTTCAAAGGTGTATATTCATCCTCAAAAAAACTGTATGAGGCAGCCCTGATTTGTGATTAAGAATGAATCATCGAGACCTCATTCAAATTAAACAGCTACAGCAAATTATAAGATCTCACTTTTCTTTAAACATTTAAGAAAAAAGTACAATTTTCTCTATATCATATTTGATATAACATCACTGTTCGCCCTAAAAAGTGTTCCCCCTTAATGGCCTCCAATGGCTGCAAACCTACTTTAGGACCTCTTTTCTAAGTCGCGACATTACCGTGTGAAAGGTAATGTCTAGAAACTAAGATATAAAATAATATTTTTTTCTTCTGCTTCTTTAACTATTATTTAAAATATCTGCATTTGTAAATAGAGATGTATACATCTAAAATTAACTATGGCAGTATGCGTGCATATTTTTTTTTGTTTATCATGTGATTTCTGCGCATGCGTTTATTCAGTAAACTAAATGTAGCTCGCCATGGGGCTGCGACAGAGCTTGCCCTCAACGAGCAAAAATACACAAAATTAGGATATTATAAGACGTTTTTTACGGCAATAATTATGTCTCATAACCGGTGCTATATTTATGTATATTAAGTTGTGACATTTTCTGCGTAATTAACTTGAATTCTGTGATATTTGTGCAATCTCGACAGGGTATTGAAGAAATCGCCTTCGTAAACATTTCATTCCGCAAGCCAAGGTATGTAAGAACGTTAGTGTATTGTTATAATACATTTTGATATTTTTGATATTGTGTTTGTTAAATAAAGAACCATTTGCAATGTAAAATTTGACTAAGTCGTGTAAGTGGCGAATTTTGTAGAATTTTCTGTAATCACATTCCAGTGGGTTGTGGTCAAGGTTCAAAGACTATGCTGTTGCTGGCTTGGATACGTGAGTTAGATGTTAAACAAACATATTTTAGGTATGAGCTCACTGTTTTGAAGTTTTAAATGTACCAAGCCAGTCTTCGTATGCAAGATAATTATGTTTTGTTATAGCGTCTGTTTTGATTGCCTATCGCAGACGTCAGCCATATTGACAAGAAATGGAATGGCTGCCGGCGACATTATAAATTCAAAATGGTGGCTTGGCTTGGTGTCCTTGTATAGACGCAAATATTGGCTTTATTCCATATTCTGATGGGGTCCGATGTAATAATAGCTATTTATAAATATGAATTAAGTGATACATTTTGGAGATTTTTTAATATCTTCATGAATAATTTTAAAATAATTTGAACACAACTAATAGAGAGATGTTAATAATTATACACAATTAAAATAGCCGATACCACTGAAAGAAATGCATTGTTGGTGCATTTTAACTCATTGTTTAATAAATAGTTTAATCATGTTCATTAATTTTTGGAAAAAAAACCATACGAAGTAATTTTGCCATTAAGCACTGTAGCAAATCGATCCAGAATTATTGCTTGCTAGTAGATGGTAAAAAAAATTGTGGTTTGTAGAGCTTCTCTTTGCATTCTCTTTTTCACATTAATAATATGATATATAGTGTATTAATAGCATTAAGAATATAATCATGCCAGCATAAGCAGGGTTGCTCTTGAGCAGCAATTTAAAAGTTACTTAAAATAGACAGTCAAGTTTTAAAATATTAAAAGATAAGTCACATGAATAGCAGATATACAAAGCAGATCAAGCTATTTACATGCAGAGCAGCGGCCTACAGAACCATTCCAGGACTGAGTCAAGCTTCTAAACTGATAAAAGCTACTTTCAGTCCTGAAATGGTCTGGGAGACTGTTCCAGAGAGTGGTAGCAGCAAAGCGAAAGCTTTTCTTACCGTAAGTGCTGGTTTTAACTTGAGGTAATTCTAATACATTATTATACCTGAAAGCATATATTTATGACATTTTAAAATGACAAGATCTTGTAGAGACAAACAGGAGCTAAACTATTTAGTAATTTAAGTTTCCACTGCCTCTTTTTCAAGTTGGTACCTGTCAAAGATTTATTAACTTCTTTTTCCTAATTGAAGCTTGCAAGATATTTATAAATTTACCAACTTTGTTACCTGTTTTGAAAACATATTGCATTTTTTTTTAGCCTTCACTAATGCACTTGTATATTGAGACTTGTTAATATGTTAAAAAGAGCTGAAATCACAGATATTTAGAATAATAGTTTCTTTTAAATTTTATCTTGTGAAAACATTATTTTATGGTTACTTTTCTATCTATCTGCTGCATTCTCTTTTTCACATTAATAAAATGATAACCTATGTATTAAATTGTTGCTTTAAACAATGTGTGCTTCAGTAATTTTTGTGGTGTGGGTATCCTGTCTGTCTATTTTAAGTACATCAGAGAATCAATAAAAAAATCAGTTTCCGGTATATATTCAGGTTTCTTCCTGCTTACTTCCTGTTTAAGTAAAAATTATCTTGCAATTCACTGGAGCAGCACTTACACTTGTGTTTTGGTCATTGAATTAGTACATGGATACTTGCATGTTCTCTGGACACATAATCATAATGATTGCTGTTCCAGTTTCTTCCTCTTTGTTTGTATTGTCTAGTGTATACAGGAGTAGCCATGGAAACAATTTTGTTACTAGAAGCCCTAAATAAATATATCTTGTTCTGTCAGGTGAAAACAAAGCATTTAAGGTCCAGGAATTGGTGCTCATTAGAGTAGGTTAGATTGTTTTTATTTCCAATAATTAGTGTTAAGCCTACATTTGCAAATAATATTATTTTAGTACAATGAAATCTGCTTGTATTTCTTATGTAATCAAGTTACCAGACAGTCTTCACAAAAGTTGCAAATGACATGCCTGACATTCGGTCCGGCCATCCATGTCCACCTGCTTGACCGAAGGCAATTGTGATGGACCGAAATTTTCAATACAACAATACTCATGAAAAATTCAGTTAAAAAATCTTTGTGTTTGAGATCACAAATTATTTGTTAAATCACTACTTGATTTTAATTATTAGATGCAGATAAAAGATTTTTTTTTAATAAAATCTCAATATATTTACATTTGAGTTTGATGATGTTAGGCAAAATTATAAGAAAGTCAATGTTTCGATTTGGGTTTTCGATTTCCATTTTTGTCTCGCCTGCTTTTCGTTGCTGGAGGCAAGACATATGTATGGGAATCCGGTGACGGCGGCGTAAACACTTGACATCTTGCTTCATATATTTGTAAGCCCAAGCCCTAGGTCCATCAAATTTGGTACAGAGGTAGCTTATGATGAGTACTTGCCAGTCAGTCACTTGTCACCTGACCTTGACCTCAATTTCACGGTCCAGCGACTACGTTAAAGTTTTTGGGTTACAACAGTTCCTCTGTAACCACGCATGGTAGGATGACAATATTTGGTATATAAGTTGCTGATGACTAGTACATGACTGTCTGGTAGGTGTCGCCTGACCTTGACCTCAATTTCACGTCCAGCGACTACATTAAAATTTTTGTGTTACTGCAGTTTCTCTGTAACTATGCATGGTAGGATGACAATATTTAGTATATAGGTTGCTGATGAATAGTACATGACTGTCTGGTAGGTGCCACCTGACCTTGACCTCAATTTCACGGTCCAGCGACTACATTAAAGTTTTTGGGTTACAGCTGTTCCCCTGTAACCACGCATGGTATGATGACAATATTTGGTATATAGGTTGCTGATGAATAGTACATGACTGTCTGGTAGGTGTCACCTGACCTTGACCTCAATTTCACAGTCCAGCGACTACGTTAAAGTTTTTGTATTAGGACAGTTCCTCTGTAACTATGCATGGTATGGTGACAATATTTGATATACAGGCCGCTGCTGATATTTAATGCTATTTACGTAATGCTTATGACGAAATTTATTTTCGTTACTGATGCGGAATGCAGGCGAGACGTTTTTTTTTGTGTCCACACTTGTACTTATTATCAATTAAAATTTTTAACATAGAACACAGTTAACAATATTGATTGAAACATAAGCAAGTATTAAAAATAAATATAATCAACCAATGTAATTACCTTAAGAGTTTCTGAGTAGGGTAATAATAATGTTAATCTGTACTATTTTCAATATATTTTCAAAATTCAAAAACTCAGTTTGAAATTTAGAACAGCCTTCTTTATCTTCATTTTATTTGTAGATCAAAATTTGATTCCGGTTCTGATTTTGTGTGACACCGGTTTTTATATTAGAATAGATGCTTTGTCCAATCAAAATGCGCGATTATAATTAAAGGGGAATAACCATGGAATACCGGTGTCAAGTAAAATTAAGACTAATTTTGTGGTGCCTTTCGATTAAGTAAATTAAGAAGATTAAAAGGTCAACTGATTGTCAAGCGCAAAACAAAGAATCATCAGACCGGGTCTCATGAAATTTATCTGCCGGTCATTATGTCAGACACAATTAAATAGACTGCCGGTCCAATGGCAATTTTACTGGACGGGTCCGGTGAGAACAAGTCTTAATTTACATGTAATTAGGTCAACATAAAAAGGAACTACTTATAGTTATTTTGAGCAATTATTACTAATAATATTAGTGGACGATTTAATTATTGCACTCTTTAAGTCACATGTATACACTATTTACTAATTCCACATATTAAACCTATGTATATAAGTGCTTATATGAGGACAGTGTTTTGTGTAAAAAAAAATGATGATACAAATGACAATATACATTACCGGAATCTTGATTGTGTAAAGACGGGAGTAGTGAACATGTTTTGGGTCAATTTAAAAAAAACAAATGCTAGAACTTCCTGCAGGGCTTTCAACCAATTTAAGAGTAGGTGTCTCCAAAAGAAAAAGTAGGCAACCACACAAGACGGCCTGCGTTCTCGGCGCCTATTTCGGTCTGGGGTAAATAACGCAAAATCCTGCATTCTGGCAGTCTCCTGGAACTAAACTTTAGTTTTTCAAATGACCCTTTTTTACTTAAAATTTTAAACTTTTTGCCTATCTTCTTAGAAATTTGTATGTCTCATATCAACAAATGAGATGCCAAGTTTAGGTTGTATTTTCAATTTATTATGATTTCAAATTTTGACATGTTCATTGTTGCTTTTTCTTTCAGTGCTTGATGTTTTGAGACAAGTAGACAACATTTTGAGAATTAAGTTGTGTTAAAGTGTATTAATTCAAAATTGTTTGGTTTCTTTCTTTATCATTTTTATAAAAACATTTTTTTTTCATGTTCTGTTCTATTGACATGATTGTGATGTTATTGACATGTATTAGCATTTATGAAATAAAAGTTGACTGTCAGCAGTTTTCACATTTTTGCAATAGAGCAAGCAGCAAATTCAATGCAAATTATTTTATTTATATTTTTTTTCCATTTGGCCAGATACAGTGTACCAAATAGATATATTTTGGGGGTGCATCCCCCTTTTCAACCAAGTTGACATAAAAGACAAGTCCTTCAGATGGACATCTTTTTCTCACATTTTACACAATACAGAGAGTTTCATATTTTTACTTTGTAGTACATTTTCTGTCTCGCTGAAATTATATTTTTGAGCCACGTGGGCCGGGCTTTATAAAAAAGACAAGTAACAAGTTCTTCTATTTAATTTATTACATCATATTTCCGTGTGTTACTTGGAGATTTTCTTAAGTGCACATATTAGTAGACGCAAGTCAGCTTATATTACTTTTAGTCTACTGAGGATTTTATAAGGATTAGGACCAACACATCCGTTGTGGAAGTGGTTTGCCTGATAAAGGCGGCTTTTACAGATTTGGTTACTGGTAACATAAAAATAAACTTCAAATTCAATGTTTCTGTTGCTTTGAAACATACCCGTGTGATCTCTTCGGGTTTTCTTAAAACCAAAACCAAACAGGGTTGTATTTGATCGTTTCATGAAAACATCTCGTGTTTTATTAATTTTTCGGAACACCTCAAGGTCTTTTCATTTTATAAACGTCCATATCTGATAAAACCTTCCGAGTAATCAACCCTAATTATAGATGACCAATCAGCGACTGGTAAATCTCTCATCTAAATTTAGCGTAAATAAACATGTTTTACTGCTCAATGCTAATGATATTTACTGGCATCGATAAATTAAGATAAGGAGAATTACGACACATATTTTTTTGTAACTTTTATTACTTTTCTGGACATTAAAGTAGCCGGCGCTTTTGGTGAGAGTAGGCGGCGGAATTCCGCCGCCTACCGGCTTCTTTTGTAAGCCCCGTTACTTTATAAGTGTTTCTACAACTTGGAAGTATACCAGTTATAGTTTTCACAACATATACCGGTCCGTCGACACCTAGAAGTAATATTGCTGTTGGACTGGCAGTCAATTTATTTGTGTCCCACCAAATGACCGGAAAATGAATTTCATAAGATGCGGTCTGATGATTGTGACTTTAGCACCTAACCATCAATTGACTTTTTTGTCGTCTTGATTTACTTAGCTTATTTGAAAGTTGGCTCAAAATTAGTGTTAATTGTACTGAACAGTGGTATTCCATGATTATTCCCCTTTAATTCTAATCACACATTTGATTAGTTAAAACATTGTTCTAAATATTTATTTTTTGTTTGAATGATGTTTAACACCACTTTCAGCAATTTTTCAGCTATATCATGGTGTCCAGATTTTATTGGGGTGGAAGCCTAAGTACCTGAGGAAAACCCCTGACATGTGGTAGGATACTGGCAATCCTTGACCTTGTCAAGTAAGAGTGGAGTCAATTAAACCATGCCCACGGTATTCACAGACCACGTGATCATGAGTAGATGACTTAATATCTTAACCTATTAGCCAACAAGGTCCCCGACAATCTAACGAGGAAGCATTGATGTGTACCTGCTTTTTAGTTAGACAATGCCTTAAAAACACATATGGTCCGAAGTTGTCAGACCTTTGCTTTTAGGAGTTATTGCCCTTTTAATGGCTTTTTTTTAATGGAATTTCATGTTTTTGTGCTGTAACCTTATTGAAAAAAATAACAGCAAATGTAAAACTGTAAATTGCAAAAAAGATCAGAAATACAAGTCCTATAATTCACTTCATTGGTCTGAAATTGTCAGGTCCCTCATAGGAGGTAGTTTTCTTTCTTGATGATTTTTATCAAAATTTCATCCTTTCACCTAAACACTAACACAGCTAGAGTTAAACTGTAAATAGCAAAAATGATAGCAATACAACTACTATTTACTAATATTGGTCGGAAAATGCAAAATGACTCTTAAGGCACCTTATAGGAGGTAATGCCCTTAATCAAAATTTGTAAAATTTTTGCCCAGTAATAGTAAACACTGTAACAACTGGAGTGACTGGAACTGTAAATTGGAAAAATTTTAAGATAGTAAAGTCATTTGTGTTCAAGGTTAGGGTTTACAGGATCCTTGGAGCCTCTAGTGTATTGTCATTGTAAAGATCTAACAACATTAAATGTCTTCTCAGATTGAACTTTTTAAATTAAATATTATTTAATTTAAAAAAATATGGGCTCTCCCAAAAAAATGAACCAATTATATGTAAGCTTTATCTTAACTTCTGGTTTACTGATGTTGCGTAAACCTATTTTTGATTGGTCAAAACAGAAGTTCATCAAGTAATGAGATACTGAAAGACAAAAGATTGGTAAAAACAGAAGTCATCAAGTAATGAGATACTGAAAGACAAAAGTGGGAGCTAGTGAAAGCTTAAAATATGCCCAATTTATACACTTGTTCACAATAATAAAGTGTTGAGGGGGGGGGGGGGGTCTGTGTACTGGAACAGCCTTGTGTGTAGAGACAATTACTAGTATACTAAAAAAGATGTTTTTATTGTTTGGCATGTCTTTAAAGAATGTTTTCCAGAAATAATTATTACAAAAATAAAGTTTTGGACACTTTTTAGAAACTGGAGCTTTTGACAAAATATGATTGTTAAAAGTGGATAGATACATCTTAGTTGATGTCATATTGGAATTATTATAACCCCCCCCCCCCCCCCCCCACACACACACACACACACACACACAAACTTTGTTGGGGGGTATATAGGAATCACCCTCTGTCTGTCAGTCTGTACACATCCTTTGTAAGCGCAACTCCTCCTAAACCGCTTAATGAAACTTAGGATAAAGGAAGTACATTATATGTATGTGCATGAAGGATTTTTATTGACCTCGGATATCATTAAGGGGAGATAATTGAACTTGGAAGTGAAGCGGGTGTATCCCTTTGTAAGCGTGCTCACAGTCCACACTTGTTTTTCTAATAACTACAAGACAGAACATGGTTGTAGTATATGAGGTTGTCTACAAATGTTTTGTTAGTCAGGCTTCAAACAGCATCAGCATGGAGAATATTTGTTTAACCAGGTTTCATCTGTGATCATATGTACTGGTATTGCACATATCTTCCATTTGTAGGGACATGTCTTTATCAATGTTATTTGTATGTGTAAAATACAAAGACGGTTGTCTAGCTATTAGACACACACACATAAAGTATATGGAATATTCAAACCATATTGATTTTTTAAGATCAAATGGATTAAAAAGATTTTACTGTGTTGAATAGACTAGTATTGTTCATGAACAAAATATTGATTAATATGTAATCTGTTGTTGTGAAGTCCCTTGATCTGTGTTAGTTCTTAGCAGAAATTAAACACATTATTCAATAATTTTATTTTTTTTTTCAGGAAGTTCCACATCTTAAGACCAAAAAACTCACTGCCTGATCTGCTTTTAATCCTAAGTAAGCATAGTAATGTAGAGGATTCATTTTGATGGTTAAAGGCTATGCTGTAAATTTATAATCATTGATCATTGGCATCACAAAATAATGCAACATTTTCAAAATGATTATTATAATATTCTATATATTCAAGTCCTTTGGGGGTTTGTTGTATGGTCTAGATGCCCAAAATGTAAAAAGAAAGTGGAGAGATGGAGTGGAGACTCTTTGGTGTGAGATTTAATAATTGTTTTTATACCCCTGCTCAACAGAGTCGGGAGTATATAGTGGTCCTCATGTCAGTCCTTCTGTCCGTCTGTCTTTCTGTTCGTCTCTCATCATTTGGTTTCCATATGATAATTCAAAAAGTTTACATCCGATTTGAATGAAACTTTGGGATATTGTTATATATCAGGTTGGTAAGACGCCTATCCATTTTGGGAGAAATCTGTCAAATTTCTAGGTCGCAGTTTGTGAAAAACTAGAAATTTTTAGAAAAAATGTTTCTGGACAATAACTCTAAATGTTTGCATCCGATTTGAATGAAACTGTGGAATATTGTTATATATTATGTTGGTAAGAAGCCTATCAATAATGGGGGAAATCTGTCAAATTTCATGGTCACAGTCGTATTTTAACAAAAGCGGGGTATCAGTGATCGACTTTGTCTAGTTTTGCAGACTGTTGTTGTTAGGGAGTGGGGACTCCTTGGTGTGAGAGTTAATTATTCATTGTTTTTTTACAGACTGTTGTTGTTATGTTGGTTGTGCTGCCATGTATTTATTTGTTAAATGTTGATGTTCTTTTAATGGTAAGTTTTCATTATTATTAAATGGATACAAATAAATTATCTACAAATTTGTACCACTTTGTAAAACCTATGAATGTCTTCAATTAATCATTGGAAAAAACTGGCTTTGTAAAGAAAGAAAAAAAACATGCAATCACAGTCCATAAATGGTTAATCTAGTAAAGATTGGTTGTAAAGTAATAGACATTTTCAATTAAGACCAATAAGATAATTTAAAATGCACTAAATACACAGAGATTTAAAACATCTTTTTCATATTTATGTGATAAGAAGAGTGTAGATCAAGAACAAATTCATAGTGTATAAAGCAACATATTCTGTTTTTCTGGGTTTGCTGGACTACAGTACAAAATATGTTAAAAATCTGATTTATTTTCAGGTTTAATCCAGAACAAAAGTGCTGTTTTAAGTGAAGTTTGAATTGTTTTATTTATATAGTGCCAAAGGACAAAATGCAGCAAGGTAACCAAGCTTTGTCAGTTTGTTTCTGTGCAAGGGACGATTGTCAATAATATCCTAATTTCTAATGAGCCTTTCTTAATGGGATGCAGAATTTTTTCACTTAAAATAATTTGTCAAAGAATTTTCAATAAATTCGCCATTAAGTTAGATTTTTATACAAGTTATCATAATTCAATTAAAAAAAAAGTTCCAGAGCTTATTTTCGAGGGTTTGCTTACTGAAATGTTTACATTTCTAATAGATTATACAGAGAAGAGAATAAAAAAAAACACTAAAATAAAAGATTACAAAATTCTGTCCAATGAAATTTTCTTAATTTTTGATATAGTGTGAAGCAGTTGATATAAATTTTAGTGATGGAAAGGAAAATAGGGGTTTCCGAGTTAAATTTTTGTCCATTAGGAAAAAGCTGGTCAAAAATTTACCTCTTGTTAAAAATCTTATTTAAAAGACACTGGGCATTATAATCTGTCTAGGGAATCTTGTAAAATAACTTAATAAATTCTACAATAGAAACATATCAGTTCAATCAAAACAAAGCTGATCACTCCATTGCTGAAAGTGGCATGTATTGAACATTGACAGGAGTTGACAGCCTTTGATACATCTTCTGTTGTAAAATTATTAACCCAAACAGTTGAGCAAGATGTGTTGTTTTATTTCAGCTGCAAGTAAACCAGTCAATAATCAAGTCAATAGTGGATGGGGTGGAAGTGGTGCCCCTGGTGGTGTAAATGTTGATGAGGATGATGGAGGATGGGGCATGGGTCCTCCTGGTGTTGGCAGTGGTTGGATGGGTAAATTTCCCATACCTCCTATGTATCCTAATTGTAGGTTTAAATAGAACTGCATGTTGGCCTTTTTTATGTTTTATATATCTTCTGCCACACATGCAGATACATATTTTAAATGCATTTTCAGCATGTTATGGAACACAGTCCAAAAAGACGACTAACTATTACTTTTTACATAGTTTTTAGCTTATTGAGTCAAAGCTGTTGCTTTTTTATTGGCTACCATCATTATCACAAACTTTTTATACATTTATCTTTATCGGAAGCCTAAAGGCCAGTTGGGACCAAATTTGTTCAAAATTATCTTTGCTTATGATTAACCTAAAACCAAGACCAAAAGGATTGTAAGACCTCACGACTTTTTACAATGCTTGTTTTCTGCTGGACTCGAGACATTGAAATCTGTTTGTTACTGATCCTCATAAATAAACTTTAACTAGTTATTTTGCAAGATTGAAGTTAAAGTGGTCCATAACAAAGTCTGCATTTTGTGACTTTAAACAAAATAGCCACATCAAATACTTTGTAGTTGACTAATTTCTTAAGTCTTTTTGTAAGATTCCTAATAAAAAACAAAGATAAAAAAAACGTTTAAACACTTAAAGGATGCTGAATATAACACACTTGTGCAATATTATTGTGTATAAATTTTGAATTTTTCCATTCTTAAGTAAATCAGATATAATATTTTAATTTTGAATAGCTAGGTCACAAAAATAATACACATACAAATTTTTGGAGTGTTTAAGGAAATTTTAAAATTAAGGTAAAAATTCTAATAAATGGTGGAAACCTACAAAAGGTGCATTCCTAAAGAAAGTGTTTAAAATTATCTTTAAACTTGCAGCTGTTGCTTTGAAAAAGATTGTATAAGAGTTGACTCATTTCATGGCAAGCACATAGCTCCGGTAACACATTGACTGATTGGCTGTAAAAACAATTCTTGAAAACTGGAAGTAATATTGTCTTGTAAATTAAGCTAGAACAAAACAGAAGAATTATTTTATGTATTATATAAGAGAGTATTTTAAATAACAATTTATTTTATGGAACAAAGAGTACTATATGCACCTAATAATTTGAACATTTTTTTTATTTAATAGGTGGTCTAGCTGCCAACAGTGGGGACATGAGTTCATGGCAAGGACCAGCTGGTGATTGGAAACCAAATGTTATAGTGGACCGGAATGATAAGGAGGCTTGGCCTTCTATTGGAGGTGACAATTCCGAAACAACTTCTGATAATGGTGATGATAGTGCCTCCGTCAAATCAGGATCTGTGATATCATCGTCCAGTCAGGACCACTCTGCCCTTTGGGGCAACTCTCTCAATGGACTTGAATCGAACACTTGGGATACTAATCCCAGTAGTACCAGTTTATTTTCCTCATATCCTCAAAGTCTTTCAAACAATATGCAAGGAATAAACAGTATAGCTGGCTCTAGTGATTCTGCAAGAGGTTGGGGAAATGTCCCTGGTCCCCTCCCCCAGGGACTTGGTCAAATTCAGGGAGGGAATAGGCCACAAAATTCAGTGCAAATACAGCAGTCAGCAGCAGATAGTATGCAATCGTCTCATTCCGTCTCTAATCAGGCTTCTTATGGTGCATATACTTCAGCGTTTAAGCCTGTTGGTGATTCATGGGGTGCTGTCGGAACTATTCCCAGTGATGTAGCAGGCAAGGGCAATGGCAATAGTGCTCAAAAATTGGATCTGTCAACAGGTGCTGGATGGCCTGGCAATCCAACTACAACCCCCAGTTCAGCTACAGCTTCTTCAGATTGGGGAGATGCCACTTCAACCTCTACAAAACAATGGCCTAGTGATTCAAAAGAAGGCCTCCAACCACAACCAACGTCATGGGCTCAGGCTGCCGGTAAAGGCCTTTCTACTAGTCCCTCCAATCCAGTATCAAATCAAAATGCACAATCTCAAAGCATATCACAGTCTGACACTTTACCAAATGAGTATCGTCAAGTAATTGACAGTCATGATGGATGGGGTCAGAAACCAGTTCGCCAGGACACAGCATGGGAAACAGAAACTACACCAAAGGCCAAGAGAAAATTCCCTCCAACAGGACCAGCAAATCCAGAAAAACCACCAACGACAGCAAACAACACCACCGCCAACAACAACAACAACAACAATAATAATAGCAATATGTGGAATAATAATAATGGAACAGGAATATGGGCTTCAACAAAGGAACCTCAGCAGTCGAGTACCTGGACAAGTGCCCCATCAGGAAACTCTTCACAATGGGAAGATCCTCAACCCAAAGATCCTAATACATGGACAAATCCTCCAGGTAGCTCGTCAAACCAGTGGGATGGAACAGAAACTGGATCTTGGCCAAGTGAACAGTCTGGTCAGTGGGGTCAAGCTGGAAAACAAGGAGTGAATGATGGTACTGCTCTTTGGGGAAATCCTGGTGGCAAACCTGCAAACTGGAACCAACCACCAGCAAGTGCCCCACCTCAAAGACCTAACTGGAACCAAGCACCTCCACCACCACCCACTCCAACACAGCCACCGGCAGGATGGGGACAGGGACAAGGACAGCCAAATGGTCCTCCACCAGCAAAAGTGGATGACGGAACATGCCTGTGGGCTGCTGGTTCTCCAAAACAGGTACATACGTGCTCATTGTGTTTAAGTATTATTAAATCATTGAAATTATTTGCTATGCAGCAATCAACAGAAGCCAGTTTGAATTCCAAGCAATTGTTCAGTGTATGAGTGAATACTTGTAGATTTCTTCATGTCTGTTATATACTTATTTCAATTACTGCAGAGTTGTGATCTCACTGATGGTGCAATAATTATGGGTTTATTTCAGGCTCAGGCTGCAGGGTGGGGAGAAACCAATAATCAGTGGAATCCAGCCATTGGCCAAAAACCCAAGCCAGCATCGTGGTCTGAGGACCCCAGTATTAAGGTAAGGCTGGGAAACCCTGTTGTTGGTGTGGGTACAGTCTCCTCCTCCTCCCACATGGGGCCAGATGGGGACAGGTATTGGAATCGCCCACCTGACCAGGGACCCAACCCAAAAACTACCTTCAACTGGGGAGAAGCAGACATGATCTGGAACACGTCTGACTACAATAAGGTAAGCTCACCACTGTTGATGCATGAATCACAGTTTGACCTTTCCTGCCAACAAGACACAGTCCTCACTTATCCCAGAGCTCCTTGTAAGTTTCCTAGAAGCTGTACTTGATGAGTATCTCTAATATTTCCCCAGGGGAGGAGGATGCATGCTCATTAATATTAATGTTGTTGATGTTTTATTTTACATAATTTGTTGACAAACAAGCTGCAGTCTCCACATAAAGTTTTTTGTTTGCTTATGATGGTTAATATTATTGTGTTCAACTGGTTATGGATAACTGTCAGATAATACTTGTACCTGTTAGATTTAAAAAAAAAAAACCATCTTTTTTTATATGTAACTTTGTGAAGACTTTAAAATAAGTATTAAGGAATAAAAAATTTGCAGTGTTAATTAATTACAGAGCTTCCAAAGCTACACTTAAGTTTTTAACTATTCACTAAAAAATGTGTTATTAAGAAAGTGTTCAATACCTTGTCACAAAGTAACCTTTCTATAAATTCCTTCGCCTAGGCAAGTACTAGGTATTTGGATGAGCTTTATAGCTCTATCTGTCATTGGGTTCAGAGTTAGGAATTTACAGACAACTTGATCAATTGAGGCAATTATGAGCGGCATTTAAATCATTTCCAACAATTAGGCTTCATGAATATTCTGTATAGGTTATCAAGTGATCATCCTCTATAAGCCACAGAATACTGCATTTTATGAATGTTAAGGAATTGGTTTTACTTGATAGTGAAGAAAATCTAATGATTTAGGTGTAGGAATTGGTTTTACTTGATAGTGAAGAAAATCTAATGATTTAGGTGTTTAATTGAATGGGTTAATTCAATTTAATAAAACTGGTCGGATACAAGTCTTGTGTGGTGTGCCAAGTTACATCTTTTTGCTGTTGGTAAGGTCCTGTTGTGCTGCTACTACCAGTATATGTTTACATTTGTCGGGATATCTGTCCCTTGTAGGGCATTTAAAGTTATGTGCTGAACATGAAAAATTGGATATGTTTATCCCTTCTTTTATCTATACTCTGCCAGCTATCTTGATTAATATAAACTGCTATATCTATAATAAACACTAAAGACTAAAAAGAACCGCATGTTTTATGTAATCAACATAGGTTGTGAAGATGTTGCGACAAAATTGTTCATCATGCACTAAATTTTGTAATAATTTTTGGCCGTATTTCAGAGTAAAAATCGGGGTTATAGTATGGCAAATGTTGGGCGGGGGAAAAATTTTCATGACAGTTTTCTCAGCAACTACTAATCAGATTGTCTTAAAAATTTGGTATGCAGCATCAGCATGGCCTCCAATAACGTGGGATTAGATTTCAGGTCTTTCGCTCACCTAGTTCCAGTTAAGCGACTCAGTTAATTTTTAACGAAATCTGGCCATTTCTCTCTTTGATCGATTTTATGTTTGTTCACTTAGAAAAGTGCAACTCTCTTGATCAAGTGTGTATATACGTAAAAGGAAGTTCAAATAGGAAGGGACAAGTTCATAAAAAAATGTACAGGCAATGTTTATTTTTGGTCTCTGCCATAAGGAAAGGTGGGAGATAGTTTCATCTCAAATCATCAATGTATACTGCTGTGGGCTGGTCACACCAATAGGGAATGCGTGTATGTAGGGATATTTTCAGCATCTGCCAGCTGATGGATTGGTGTTTGATTGCAGGATGACATGTTTTGGAACGAGGACAAGACAGGAAGTTGGGAAGATACAGACATGGGCACTTGGATGGATGAAACCCAGGAAAATAATTCCACTTGGAGCAGTGCCTCTGGATGGAACAGGGGCAAGAAAACCTTAATCAAGGTAAAGAAAGGTTTAGGATAAGAGCTGTAGCTTGTTTGTCAAATGTTTGTTGTGGTGTTATGACTTGGAATGATAATTGTTATTGTTTACAGGGTGCTAGCAGATTTCCTGGTGGAAGTCAGCCTCAGATGAGAAGTCGTATGTTACAACAGTTGATGGAGCTTGGTTTTCAGGTAAGGTACACCATGTAGCTGGCTTCATTTTTTTTTTTTTGGTCAATTTTAAAATTAAGCATTAATATAACCAAGTATACGACCTAGCTTTACATTTTACTTTAAATCGGAAAGGAAAGAAAACGTTGATTTTGTCTCTGTCAATTTAAGAAGTTTGTACAGTTTGAATTGGAATGAAACAAAGATTGATATGTGCCAAAGACATCTATTGTTTTAATGAAGATTCATATTATGTGCCTAAGACATCTATTGTTTTAATCTTTTAATTTCACTTTATTTACAACTTTCAATTAAGTAAAGATTTCTTTGTGCTGTAAACTAATAAAGCATCAGGAAGACAAATAAACAGAGCATAGTTTTTTGTTTGATCAATTATATTGCCTTGGGTATCTGGATTTAAGCCAAACTTGTGAACAGTTATCAGAAGTTGTCTGGTAAATGAGAAATCAAATAGATTCTACTTGTACTTTTGTGGCTAATTTACCCAGGAAGTGCAGAACTTCCGAAGAATTTGAATTTGATGATAACTAAATTGACAGCTTATAAATTCAAGTCCCACTCATTGTTCAGCCTGTGACAGTTTTTTTGGAAATTACTTTATGTTGTTGAAAGTTTATACAAGATTCCACCATTTGCAAAATCTTGTTTTATTTAATTGCATATATATCTTCTCTACTATGGAAAATCAAATGGCTGAAATAAAGATGTAAATTAGATTTGTTAGAAGTTATTGGTCTGGTTTTCTTCGTTGGCTGGAATGTCTATTCCTAAATATCGTTACAAATTAAACTTTGTAGGATTTTTAGTGAAGACACAAGTTTTTTTTTTATTTTAACAGAAAGATGAAGCCCAACATGCATTAATAAGCAACAACATGAATTATCAAAGTGCTCTCGGTAAGTACAATGTGATGTTTTTTATTACAATACATCTGTATGGATATTATGATAATAAACCTTGATTTGAAAAATATGAAGACAGATAGTAAAATTCACTGGTTTTATTGGCAAGATTTCACGGAGCGAAAATTCCAGTTATAATATCGTAAATGTCGGGCATGAGGGCGGTGAAAAATTTTGGTAACAGTTTTCTCAGCAACTAATAACATTCTCTTGAAATTTGGTATGCAGCATCAGCATGGTCTCCCATAATGTGGGATTCGATTTCAGGTCTGTCGCTCACCTACTTCCTGTTAAACGAAATCCTGCCATTTCTGTTTTGAATGATTTTTCCAATAGCTAACTTGAACTCAAGGGTCTCATGAGCTATTCAAATCGTTTGACATCTGTCATTGTCATTCTGGTCCTTTTCATATATTTAGTTTCTCTAAAACAATTTGGTCAATTGAAACTAAACTTTGAATGTTCATTAGGAGGGTTTATCAAATATTCAGCATGGCTGCTAGGGCTAGATTGGTATGTTTATAAATGGTTCTTTTAATTTTAGATGACTTTGTATTATATTGTGTAACAGTATGCCATGGTCATGGTCAGTGTGCGTTGATGGTATCTGGCCATATAACATATAAATGAAATTCAAGGTACCTTGGGCAAATCTTCTTGT
The DNA here is from genome assembly GCA_944474755.1 of Limnoperna fortunei. Taxonomy (NCBI): domain Eukaryota; kingdom Metazoa; phylum Mollusca; class Bivalvia; order Mytilida; family Modiolidae; genus Limnoperna; species Limnoperna fortunei. The sequence goes on from OX104117.1 coordinate 13,517,844, forward strand.
ACTGACAACAATCATTTGGGATATGTGTATAATTTGTTTATGAACATAAAACTCCAGTTATTTTGAGGCTTAACATAGTGTTCTAAGGGTGAATTAATAGTTTTCTTTTAGTAAATTCTAGATAAATGCAAGTATAAAACTGGATTTCTTTTTATTATCGACCTCCACCCCCACCCACTGTTGTAAAGATGGGGTGTCTGTCCATGTTGCACTTCTTCTACACCACTTCAAGGAATTAAATTAAACATTATAGTGTCATTTTGCAAGTTCTGATTTTTTACATGTTGATCAAAATTATATTTGGGGTTTCCCAATGCAAAGCATCCATTATGCCATTACATGAGGGTACCCATCTCTTTCTACACCTCTGCATGTTATTTAAACTACACTTAGTATTTTTTATACCCTGCCACACGAAGTGGCGAGGTATTATGTTATACCCTCAGTTTCGTTTGGTGTCTGTCCGTCCATCCCCCTAAGGTTTCCAGATGATAACTAGAAAACACCTCAAGGGATTTGAATAATATCTTGCATAGCTGTTCAGTACAATAAAATAAAGGTCAAGTTTAATTTTCAGGATGATCCAAAAAATATTATTGAAGTTTTGCCACTTTATAAATTTTCAAATTTGACAATAGTGAAATTTTCTGGTCTAAGAAAGATAACTCATTTCTTTCTGTCTCTATGTACTAGTATATATTGGATGTATAGTATATACAGTATAGTATACTAATATATCCAAATATATTTAACTATTTATATAATAATGTTGTGTTTAGCATTCACTATGCCAAAATAGTGGCCAGGGTTGAAGACATAGTGCACGACCCGAAGGGAAGTGCACTATGTCTTCAAACCCTGGCCACTATTTTGGCATAGTGAATGCTAAACACAACATTATCATAATTATTATACTGACTGTCTTGACTTGGAAAATTATAACAGGAAGAAAAATAGGGCATTAATGGAACATTAAATGATAACCCGCCACGTTGTGATGTAAAGTATTCCTTTCCAAACCTGGACATTTTCAGGCTTTCACTCAGCTTCTTCGTTGACTAGGATAAAAATACCTTATTTAAAGCGCAGCAGTGATCAATCAATGATTACAAGTTAACCTCGCCCATTCGCGTGAATTACAATTGATTGACGTCCAAATCAATAGTTTTCTTAGGCAGGTGGAGAAACTATGAGGACATAGTGCACGGAGCACAATTCGTTTAGAAATATGTGAAAATAGTAAAATATTTCTATTAAAGAACATTCTTACAAAAAGTATAATAATGATGAATATCGTGGCGGGGTATCATTTAATGTCCCATTAGATGCCCTATTTTTACATATTCCCATTGATCAGAAAGAAATTTGGGTTCACTTAGCAATACATGGACTTCGCTGAGGGTGATATTGCTCAGTTGTTTTGTCAGTGTAGAACAAAAATTATTATAGACTTGTTCTCATTACAGGTATTGCTAGTGACCTGTGCCATTATACAGATATATGGCTTCATTCACCTGTCGGTAGATAAACAAAACTCTCAAAAACATACTTAATTTTAAAAGTTTCATTCACAAAATCATACTTATTACCTGCAGCCTGAACTTCCAATTGCAGAATTCTTAACCCCTTTTCTTAGAAAAAGAAATATTGTCCATTTTTGTCCTTGAAACTACACCTGTGTTTCTGTTTTAAGCTAGTGTCGCAATAATAATAATGATTGCTATATTTTGTTGGGTTTTTTTTGCAGCTGATCTTTACAAGAAAATAGGTGCTACTTACAGAGATGATGCTGTTCTATTGGACAGTGCCAAGTCAAAAGTGATAAGTGATAATGACATATCAGATACTCAGCAGGAAAACAATCCATTTGTGCCTAATCCAAATACTCCTTTTCCTCCACCAAATGCTCAACCGTTCAAGGGACCTAGTCAGCCAGTGTCTAGTCAAACCAGTATTATGCCACCGCAACAAAACAAGAAGCCTGCTGCCGGTCGAGGAGGAAGCAATCCTGCTACCTCACAGCAGATGACCCAGCAGCATATTCTTCAGCAGTTACACCTTGCTGTGAAGGCAGGATTAATCAGTCCACAACTTCTTAATCGACAACTGCCACCTTTCATGTTGGTACTTCTACAACAACTCCTACAGCACCAAGCATGTCTGCAACAGTTAATCACTACCCAACAGGTCTGCCAGAAGGAATCTATTAAATTTCCTACCCCAGCAACTCGTCAGCAGCTGGAGCAGGTTAATATCAAGATCAATACTATTAAACAACAGATTCTACATTTCCAGCGTCAAATCCATGAAGCTCAACGTCTACTAAAACCTCAAGCCTCAACTACACAATCGACGGAGGATTCCATCTCCAGTATCCAGTCAGAACTCTCAAATCTCAACATTGCAACAACTCAACCTCAACAATCTAAACTTAGTCAGTGGAAGAAACCCACAGAAAAAGAATCCAGTCCAGATTCTGGTGCTAATGCAGAGAATAGTGCTTTAAACAAGGCTCCAGGCTCGTCAAAAGCTAGCCAGCCTTCGTCTCAGTCAAGTCTCCAGTATGGTGGTCTCGGTCTGACCCAGCTCGGAGGAGATTCCACCTGGTCCAATGTGCCAACAACACCCACGTCCCAGAGCTGGCCTACGATAAATGTGTCTGCGTCAGGATCCACTCCAACACTAGATGAAAATGGAAAAGATAGCAAAGAATCTCTAAGTTCAACTTCCTCATCACTTACTATCAACGATGCAATACCAGAATTTGTTCCTGGAAAACCTTGGCCAGGAATCACTCAGAAGAATGTAGAGGATGATCCACATATCACTCCAGGCAGTTTTTCACGTTCACTCAGTCTTAGTGTTAATACTGTAAAAGATGATTATCTTGGGTCTTTGACAAAAACCAGTCCGAGCGAGTCCCTTCCTTGGTCCTCTACCAATTCCAAAAATATGTCCCAAAAGTCGTGGAGTGGAGGTGATAATATGACACCAACATCTTTCTCCAACGAAGTCTGGGGTGTGCCATTACCAAAGAATAGTGCCATGCAACACTCTCGTCCACCACCTGGCCTTCCTCAACAGAAGGCTAGCAACTGGTCTGGTGTTAATCGTCAACATTCCTGGGCAGGTACCAGAACTGACCCATCTTCTTTCAATTCAGGTATCGTATAATAAATTGGCAACATTTTACATTTGTATGACTTTTTGTTTAAAAAAAGAGTGCATTTAACAAATTGTTGTTTTGGTTACCAGGAATAGTCAATGATACTATCAATTGATTTGAAATAATGTGTTTTTTAATTCCCCTGCTTCGAAGAAAAGGGGGTATACTGGTTTACCCCTGTCCATCCTTCTGTCTGCAACATAATTTTCGTAATAGTTTTCTTGGCTACTTATCACAACCACTTGATATATGTGACCTTACCATGTGGTCTTGTATTGCGAGAACCAATTTCAGGTCTGTCACATCTACTTCCTGTTTACCGACTTGGTCAATTCAGTGATGTGAATAGTGGTGGTATACTGAGTGAGCAGTAGCTCAAAGGTTCCTAGTTAATCATATAAAAGTTGTTTTTAATGTTCAGAATCAGAAATATGTATGTTTATTTCATATTTTATTTAGGGTTTCATAAAACTTGTTACCATTAACTTCTAAATGCAAGGAAAAAAGAGTATTCTTAAAATTACTTCTCCAAGATATTTATTTTGTGCTGAAGATCATGGTTTGGTTTTTTTTTTTTTGGTGTTTAACACATAATTTTGTGTTCAAAATCATAGTTGATAGGATCAACTATATTAGTATTTTGGTTGTAACCTGCTGGCTACAAGAGGGTTCATTTATTCCAAAAAACCGACCATATGGAAAAAACTTTCTGTACATTCAACATTTAAACATTTATTTCTTCCTTATTAACATGAAAGCATTGATTATTGAAAAGAAGACAGAATAATTGCTTTAAAAAAAAAATTGATTTTGCATTTGCAGTCTTAACAGTCAGTTACAGACAGTTCTATAGCAGTATTATGGCAAACCACAGTCTGAAAATTATTTTACTGGTAGACTTGAAATAAAAAATACTAATGATTTCTTGCACTGTTTTCAGGGAACATGTCAAACTGGGATTCTAGGATGTCTAACAATATAACACCATGTTTAATCCTGAAAAATCTCACCCCTCAGGTATGTTGTCTTGTAATCATACAAAACATGACTGTTAAACCATTGCTCCTTTGGCACAATCGATTATCGCATCGTATTTATAGGCAGTACCTTCACTGTGCTTAGCACAGTATGAGGAATGGGAAGATTGTTGCACAACAACCAATAATTTACAAAAGCGTCACAAATCACCAATTGTTTGTTTACACAGCCTGACCATGGCACATGGCAATTTCAAATGAAATGAAAAAGTTCTTGCATTACAGTTGAGGTACATGTAAAATAAGCAAATTAGAAAAATGTATCACTTGACCTAAATATTACAGTTCTTGTTTTCTTTGCCAGATTGATGGATCCACATTAAGGACCCTCTGTATGCAGCATGGTCCGCTTATTTGGTTTTATCTGAGTTTGAACAATGGCCAGGCCTTGGTCAGGTACCAGTCCAAAGAGGAAGCATTCAAAGCACAGAAGTCACTCAACACCTGTGTTCTTGGTAACACAACTATTGTAGCAGAGTTTGTGTCCGACAATGAAGCGGCTAGATTTGCAATGCAATGCACAATGGCAAATGCACAGTCTAGTCAGTGGCAGTCTCAACCAAACAACTCCATGTATCGCCAAAACAACGTGGGTCTTTGCAATGATTCCTGGAACAGCCAACCAGCTCAGGCAAACCATATGGCCAATAATTATAGTACGGGGGGAATGTGGGGTAGTGGTGGTAGTGGTCTTTGGGGGGGAGGGGATGACCACAATGCCAACACTCTGCTCGGCAATATGTTGGGGGAGTCGATGTGACTGCTCCGTGATCTCCATATAAAGCGGGTTATTTGTGGGGCAGATCAGTATTCCATTTGTTAACCAATGTGTTCTGAGTTGTTAGGTTAGAGTAACGGACCAGCCCCCAACGATGCAAATACTTTGGTGCTCAATGCTTCCAAGAAGCATAGCACATTTTATTTTTTCATTACTTCCAATGAAGTATTTTTAGTCTTTCATAATTCCTTGTTCTTGTCAGGTGGGCTTGGTCATGATAACCTCCACCTAACAACTCTAAATTATTGAAGGGTGTTAGTGTGCACAATGGACCTCATTGTTTTATTTATGTCAAGACTTCTCAAAATGCCATGTGTATTATAGTAAAAAAACTGTAAAAAAAAATAATAAAAAATGACAAAAAAATTATTAAAAATATGAAAATAGATATAAGTATATTGATGTTTATTTTTAAGATGTGTAAAACAAACTACTGTGATATTGTCCACCAATCATTTTTTTAGTGGGTGACTGTGATTCCACTGTAGTGCTAGACACCCACCCCAGACGACATCGTGCCTACCTCAGTTTCGAGGATTAGTCTCGCTAACTGCTGTCAGGTCATTTCCATATCTAAAGCATAATTGTTGAGGCATTATATCAAAATATAGGATCTGGACATCAGAGCGCCAGAAATGTCGCAGCATTTTAATTTTTTGTACATTGTGATAAGGATCTATAATGGCAAGACGTTGTGTTATAGCGTATTGTGATTGTACCAGAGGGTACAGTGATAGTAGATGTGAACACTTTGTAATTCCATTTATATTTTCCAGCTTTTAATTGACCAATAATTGTATCATGTTAAAGATTGCCAAAGTATATTAAGGTACTGAGGATGGGCAGCTTTTTATCTATGAAGTGATCCATTTTTGACATGACATACATATTGTGCTCGTAGCATGCTTTGAAATGTATTAAATAAATTATCATCCAAAAACGAGTATGTGTAGTTGTTTGTAAGCTAAACCGTTAGGCTAAGTTAGACTTTCTGACATTTTGATAGCATTCCATGACGTTTGTGTTCACTAACAAAATCATGCCTACTTTGCCAATCACTATTGCTATTGTACTGGGGAATGACCGCTAGTCAGTGTGATCTCTAATGGAGAGTCATGTGTAATGTAATCCATTTAAATTTTATTGATTCTGCTCTCAAAGAGGATTTTGTTCATTATTGCATTTCAACTTTTATTTATTTAGTTACTAGTACTATATTTATTCATGACATTTTACAAAGATCCCGTTCCAAGTGCTTTTGAAATATTTATGCATTTCTTGCAAAATCAAAACTGAAACATTGATAGATGATTTACAGCGCTGTGTAAAAACATTGAGTTTATGTACAGTGTGAACTGCTTATTTTTGAACAAGTCATGTCAAATTTTGTACAATAATTACACAATTTTAATACTATTTTTATTAATAACTGTTGATTATGTTTTTCTTTTTGTTTGTCTGGAAAATGAAGAAGTACAGTAGCTATAGTAACTGCTCATGTTCGTAGGTGTAGAAATTCAAACCAAATACTGAAATCCCTATGTGTTTTTTATTTGTGCAAGTTTTAATGTAAATACTGATCCTACTTAAATGTTTTATTGACCAAATATGGAGAGATTTAGTCAGAAGGTTCAACTTATTTGCATGATCAGTTTAGCTTGGTAGTCCAAGATTTTATATATATTATAAAATGATGATTGTGACATTCTCCAAATTTTATTTCTAATATTCAGTTGTTGTGTAATCAAATAAAGGTTAATGGATAAAAACATTGTCAGATTTTTTTTAGCTCACCTGACCAAAAGGGTCAGTGTTAGCTATTCTCTTTACTTGGCGTCTGTCGTCGGCCATAAACTTTTCACATTTCAGTCTTCTCCAAAACCACTACGCCAATTGGAACCAAACTTGGCAGGAATGTTTATTGGGTGGTTCTTTACACAATTTTGAGTTTTTGGTGCTGATCCAATATTGAACATGGCTGCCAGGGCTACTAGTGCGTTCTGATGGGCTGAATTAAAAAAGTCTTATTCTTACAAACTTCTTTGCAGATTAATTTGAAATATTGCTGCAATGTACCTTTGACAGTCTTTTGCAATGTTTTTCCATCATGGAACAAGGCTTAACAAAAGACACAATGGGAAAACCATACAAACTGCTTCTCCGAAACTGTTCCACACAATTAAACCAGAAATGAATCTTGGATAGTTATTATATTATTTTGAGTTTTCGAGCCAATTGGAAAATCAACATGGCTTCCAGAGCTGCAAATGCGTTCTGATTGGCAGAAAAAAAAAAGTTTCCTCACAAACTGCTTGGCAGAATGAATTGTGATATTGTAGAAATGTACCTCAGATGGTCCTCTAGTAATTTTGATTTTTTTGTTGCGATCCAAAATGCATGATTGCTGCCACCATGGAACATCGCTTAACGTTAGTACCATATGAAAAAAAACGGCTTCTGTTCAGATACTGTCCTACAAATTGCTGCTGACTGGAAAGTCAACATGGCAATTTTAATTAAAACAGCCTCTTCACATAAACCCATAGAATTTTAATATCAAAATTAGCAAGAAAAGTCATTTCTCATAAAGTTCAAATCCAGTGAGCGATACATTCTCTGGAGAGCCTCTAGTTGCATTCCATGGTCATCTGAAGGACACCAACTAGTATGTATACAACTTGTCAAAGGTTAATGGAAAAAGAACAATGTCAGCTTGTTTACATGGCATATTACTAGTCATCTCGAGGACACCAACCAGTGTGAACAACTTACAATGAAAAGTAAACAAAACTTGGGAAGAAATTGGGGATGAAAGTCATACATGTATTTCAGGGACACGATTTGTTCCTTGAATAAATCTTCCCAACATACTGTTGAGGCTTTTAAAATCTATTATTGTAACCATTATCTAACGTGTTCTTAAAGCACAAAGGTATTTGCACCAATACCAGAATCTAATGTGCTATAAAATGACAGTACAAAAATACAGAAACGTGATGTATATCTGTTGTTTTTGAATGCATTGGCATTTGATCTACATCTTTCATACATGGTTTACAAAGCCTTTATAACTGATTAATGTACTACATGACTTCATCTTAAAAGTACAGTGTACCATAGACTTGCTTAGGTATTGGTTTAATTACTAGTTATCTCAAAAGGTTTACACAAGTGACTTGCAAACGCGCTGAGGTATTTGCACTTGGGCCATAAAGCAATGTTCTAAATTTAGTACCTTCAAGTTACGCAGTTATTGCCTCGAATAACCGTAAAGCAATAATCTAAATTCACCTTCAAGTTGCAAACACACTGACTTGATGGCTCGAATGACCATTATCAAATCGACATGTAGTATTGTGATGAAAATAAAAGTTGAATGACGCGATCTATTGTAGTATACAATAACGGCTTTGAAACGTTACCAGTCATTTCGTACCATAACCAAATCGTACCATCCAAATCGTACCATAATTAAAACCATTTCGTACCATAGCTATTTCGTACCACATGGGGAAGTGTATTAATGAAAACCTGAATGCATTTCAGCATAATATTGCTCTTTCGATCAAAGTGGTAAATAGAAATAAAAACTATTTTTATTTTAATTTTTTTATATTTATTAACATCATCATTCCGTCATCACATAGAATATCAGATAACACCGTAATGACACAGATAAAAAATATGTTTTAAAGCTTAGCAACTATTTTAACATGAACTACTATTTTCAGTTTTGTTACAATCAATTGTCTTTCATAACATCACTGGGAAAGAAACTTTTTACGGAATGTCATTATTGCTTTCATATCTTATTTATTAATAATAAAGCCATATTTGTTTACACAACAAGCATTTCAAATAACCCCTTTTTAGCTCACCTGACCCGAAGGGTCATGTGAGCTATTGCCATCACTTGGCGTCCGTCGTCGTCGTCGTTAACTTTTCTTAAAAAATCTTCTCCTCAAAAACCACTGAAGGGATTGCTTTGAAACTTTGCATATATCATCAGTAAAATGCCCTCTACCAAGTTTGCCCAAATCATGGCCTCAGACCAAACAACATGGCCGCCATGGCTAAAAATAGAACAGAGGGGTCAAAATACAGTTTTTTGCTTATAGTTCAAAAAGTATAACAGATACAGGAAAACCGAAGAGACTTTCCTTCTTCAGCATCTAAAGCTCTACAAAACACTCCATTGTGTCAAAGTTGTATGATGACTCCTTGTAGGAGTTATTGCCCTTTAATTGTCAAAATTGATGATTTTTGCCATTTTTGCCTCAAAATCTTGAAAATTATTAGAACTAGAGAAAAAGTTAGCATTACTTAATTGTTCTGCTCTATGAGGGCTACAAAAATGACTTAGTGTCAAGATTGTCTGATTAACCGTTTAAGAGTTATTCCCCTTGAACTGTTTTTTTTTAATTGATTTTTTTAAAATCTTCTCCTCTGAAACAACTGAAAGTACTGCTTTGAAACTTTGTACACATCATCTGTCAAATGTCCTCAACCAAGTTTGCACCAACCATGGCTGCAGATTAACCAACCTGGCCACCATGGCTAAAAATTGGAAGGGGGGGGGCGTTAAAATACGGTTTTTGGCTTATATTTAAAAAAGTGTAACAGATACAGGAAAACCGAAGAGACATGCCTTCATCTGCATCAAAAGCTCTACGAAACACTCCATTGGGTTGAAGTTTTATGATGGCTCCTTATAGGAGTTATTGCCCTTTAATTGTCGAAATTGTTGATTTTAGCCATTTTTGCCTCAAAATCTTGAAAATTATTAGAACTAGAGAAAAAGTTAGCATTGCTTAATTGTTCTGCTCTATGAGGGCTACAAAAATGACTTAGTGTCAAGATTGTCTGATTAACCGTTTAAGAGTTATTCCCCTTGAACTGTTTATTTTTATCGGTTTTAATTGATTTTTTAAAATCTCCTCTGAAACCACTGAAAGTACTGCTTTGAAATTTTGTACACATCATCCGTCAAATGTCCTTAACCAAGTTTGCACCAACCATGGCTGCAGATTAACCAACATGGCCGCCATGGCTAAAAATAGAATGGAGGGGGGGGGGGGGTAAAATACAGTTTTTGGCTTATAGTTCAAAAAGTATAACAGATACAGGAAAACCGAAGAGACATGCCTTCATCGGCATCAAAAGCTCTACGAAACACTCCATTGGGGTGAAGTTGTATGAGGACTCCTTATAGGAGTTATTGCCCTTTAATTGTCAAAATTGATTATTTTTGACATTTTTGCCTTAAAATCTTGAAAATTATTTGAACTAGAGAAATAGTTGGTATTGCTTAATTGTTCTGCTCTATGAGGGTTACAAAAATGACTTATGGTCAAGATTGTCTGATGAACCGTTTAGGAATTATTCTCCTTGAACATTTTTTTAATCAATTTTAATTGATTTTAAAAAATCTTCTCCTCTTTAACCCATTAAAGGACTGCTTTGAAACATTGCACACATCATCTTTAGGACGTCCTCTACCAAAATTGTGCAAATCATGACACCTGACTACCTATATAGCTACGTTAGCTTAAAATAGAAAATGGGGGGGGGGGGGGAGTCAAGAGAGTTTTCGACTGATAGTTAAAAAAGTATAACAGGTACAGCAAATTTGAAGTGAACCTCCCTTCTCCCTCTAAGCATCAAAAGCTCCTCCTTATAGGAATTATTTCCCTTAAAAGGTCAACATTAATGACTTTTGCAGAAGTGTTGGGCAATTCCTTATAGCAAAGAAAAGCTGGATAGAAAAGGGTTGTTTGGTTTCAGGTTCAGGTGAGCGATACAGGCTCCTGGGAGCCTCTAGTTAATTAATAATATTGAAAATATCTTCTTTAGATTAATTTAAAGATTTTTTTACGAATATTTGGAAGTAATGCATTAAAGTATATCAATTTTTCGCATTCTAGGAAATTGTTTACATATGGTGCGATATTATTTTCATATGGTACGAAATGGTAATAAGTTATGGTACGATATGGCATTTTGATTGTACGATTTGGTAATTTTGGGTACGAAATGGCAATGGTACGATTTGGTTATGGTACGAAATGACTGTAATTCCTTTGAAACACTCGAGGCATTATGAAGGTAATGACACGATCCAGTGTAGTATACACTGACAGCATGGATACACTTGAGGCATTATCAAAGCAGTATATAGTGGGTAATGACACGATCCAGTGTAGTATACACTGACAGCATGGATACACTTGAGGCATTATCAAAGCAGTATATAGTGGGTAATGACACGATCCAGTGAAGTATACACTGACAGCATGGATACACTTGAGGCATTATCAAAGCAGTATATAGTGGGTAATGACACGATCCAGTGTAGTATACACGGACAGCTTGGATACACTCGAGACATTATCAAAGCAGTATATAGTGGGTAATGACACGATCCAGTGTAGTATACACTGACAGCATGGATACACTTGGGGCATTATCAAAGCAGTATATAGTGGGTAATGACACGATCCAGTGTAGTATACACGGACAGCTTGGATACACTTGAGACATTATCAAAGCAGTATATAGTGGGTAATGACACGACCCAGTGTAGTATATACTGACAGCTTGGAAACAATTGAGACATTATCAAAGCAGTATATAGTGGGTAATGACACGATCCAGTGTAATACATTGACAGCTTGGATACACTTGAGACATTATCAAAGCAGTATATAGTGGGTAATGACACGATCCAGTGTAGTATACATGTACACTGACAGCTTGGAAACAATTGAGGCATTATCAAAGCAGTATATAGTGGGTAATGACACGATCCAGTGGAGTATACACTGACAGCATGGATACACTTGAGGCATTATCAAAGCAGTATATAGTGGGTAATGACACGATCCAGTGTAGTATACACTGACAGCATGGATACACTTGAGGCATTATCAAAGCAGTATATAGTGGGTAATGACACGATCCAGTGTAGTATACACTGACAGCATGGATACACTTGAGGCATTATCAAAGCAGTATATAGTGGGTAATGACACGATCCAGTGGAGTATACACTGACAGCATGGATACACTTGAGGCATTATCAAAGCAGTATATAGTGGGTAATGACACGATCCAGTGTAGTATACCCGGACAGCTTGGATACACTTGAGACATTAAAAAAGCAGTATATAGTGGGTAATGACACGATCCAGTGTAGTATACACTGACAGCATGGATACACTTGGGGCATTATCAAAGCAGTATATAGTGGGTAATGACACGATCCAGTGTAGTATACACGGACAGCTTGGATACACTTGGGACATTATCAAAGCAGTATATAGTGGGTAATGACACGACCCAGTGTAGTATATACTGACAGCTTGGAAACAATTGAGACATTATCAAAGCAGTATATAGTGGGTAATGACACGATCCAGTGTAATACATTGACAGCTTGGATACACTTGAGACATTATCAAAGCAGTATATAGTGGGTAATGACACGATCCAGTGTAGTATACATGTACACTGACAGCTTGGAAACAATTGGAGGCATTATCAAAGCAGTATATAGTGGGTAATGACACGATCCAGTGTAGTATACATGTACACTGACAGCTTGGAAACAATTGAGGCATTATCAAAGCAGTATATAGTGGGTAATGACACGATCCAGTGTAGTATACACTGACAGTTTGGAAACAATTGAGGCATTATCAAAGCAGTATATTGTGGGTAATGACACGATCCAGTGTAGTATACACTGACATCTTAGAAACACTTGAGACATTGTCAAAGCAGTAAATAGTGGGTAATGACACGATCCAGTGTAGTATACACTGACAGCTTGGATACACTTGAGACATTATCAAAGCATATATAGTGGGTAATGACACGATCCAGTGTAGTATACACTGACATCTTAGAAACACTTGAGACATTATCAAAGCATATATAGTGGGTAATGACACGATCCAGTGTAGTATACACTGACATCTTAGAAACACTTGAGACATTATCAAAGCATATATAGTGGGTAATGACACGATCCAGTGTAGTATACACTGACATCTTAGAAACACTTGAGACATTATCAAAGCATATATAGTGGGTAATGACACGATCCAGTGTAGTATACACTGACATCTTAGAAACACTTGAGACATTATCAAAGCATATATAGTGGGTAATGACACGATCCAGTGTAGTATACACTGACATCTTAGAAACACTTGAGACATTATCAAAGCATATATAGTGGGTAATGACACGATCCAGTGTAGTATACACTGACAGCTTGGAAACACTAATAAAGGCAGTATATAGTGGGTAATGACACGATCCAGTGTAGTATACATGTACACTGACAGCTTGGAAACAATTGAGGCATTATCAAAGCAGTATATAGTGGGTAATGACACGATCCAGTGTAGTATACACTGACAGTTTGGAAACAATTGAGGCATTATCAAAGCAGTATATTGTGGGTAATGACACGATCCAGTGTAGTATACACTGACATCTTAGAAACACTTGAGACATTGTCCAAGCAGTAAATAGTGGGTAATGACACGATCCAGTGTAGTATACACTGACAGCTTGGATACACTTGAGATATTATCAAAGCAGTATATTGTGGGTAATGACACGATCCAGTGTAGTATACACTGACAGCTTGGAAACACTTGAGGCATTATCAAAGCAGTATATAGTGGGTAATGACACGATCCAGTGTAGTATGCACTGACATCTTGGATGCACTTAAGGCATTATCAAAGCAGTATATAGTGGGTAATGGCATGATCCAGTGTAGTATACAATGACAGCTTGGAAACACTTAAATTATCAAAGCAGTATATAGTGGGTAATGACACGATCCAGTGTACTATGCACTGACATCTTGGATACACTTAAGGAATTATCAAAGCAGTATATAGTTGGTAATGACACGATCCAGTGTAGTATACACTGACAGCTTGGATACACTTGAGGCATTATCAAAGCAGTATATAGTGGGTAATGGCTCGATAATCAAAGAGCTAACACAAGTAGCTTAATTACAATCTAAAGTATTGGCTCGAATACAACCATCTAATGTGAATTAAACCCATTATATTGGTTTGACAAGAATAGCATATGACCTAATGTGCAATAAACTCATTGTAATGGTTTGACAAGAATAGCATATGACCTAATGTGCAATAAACTCATTGTAATGGTTTGACAAGAATAACATATGACCTTATGTGCATTAAACTCATTGTAATGGTTTGACAAGAATAGCATATGACCTAATGTGCAATAAACTCATTGTAATGGTTTGACAAGAATAACATATGACCTAATGTGCAATAAACTCATTGTAATTGTTTGACAAGAATAGCTTATGACCCAATGTGCAATAAATCCATGTATTGGTTTAAAAAGAATAGCAAATGACCTAATGCACAATAAACCCATGTACTGATTTCACAAGAATAGCATATGACCTAATGTGCAATAAACTCATTGTAATAGTTTGACAAGAATAGCATATGACCTAATGTGCAATAAACTCATTGTAATAGTTTGACTAGAATAACATATGACCTAATGTGCAATAAACTCATTGTAATGGTTTGACAAGAATAACATATGACCTAATGTGCAGTAAACTCATTGTAATGGTTTGACAAGAATAGCATATGACCTAATGTGCAATAAACTCATTGTAATGGTTTGACAAGAATAACATATGACCTAATGTGCAATAAACTCATTGTAATTGTTTGACAAGAATAGCTTATGACCCAATGTGCAATAAATCCATGTATTGGTTTAAAAAGAATAGCAAATGACCTAATGCACAATAAACCCATGTACTGATTTCACAAGAATAGCATATGACCTAATGTGCAATAAACTCATTGTAATAGTTTGACAAGAATAGCATATGACCTAATGTGCAATAAACTCATTGTAATAGTTTGACTAGAATAACATATGACCTAATGTGCAATAGACTCATTGTAATGGTTTGACAAGAATAACATATGACCTAATGTGCAATAAACTCATTCTATTGGTTCGACAAGAATAACATATGACCTAATGTGCAATAAACTCATTGTAATGGTTTGACAAGAATAACATATGACCTAATGTGCAATAAATCCATGTAATGGTTCGACAAGAATAGCATATGACCTAATGTGCAATAAACTCATTGTAATGGTTTGACAAGAATAACATATGACCTAATGTGCAATGAACTCATTTTAATGGTTTGACAAAAATAGCATATGACCTAATGTGCATTAACCTCATTGTAATGGTTTGACTAGAATAGCATATGACCCAATGTGCAATAAACTCATTGTAATGGTTTGACAAGAATAACATATGACCTAATGTGCAATAAATCCATGTATTGGTTTGACAAGAATAGCAAATGACCTAATGTGCAATAAACCCATTTATTTATTTCACAAGAATAGCATATGACATAATGTGCATTAAACTCATTGTAATGGTTTGACAAGAATAACATATGCCCTAATGTGCAATAAACTCATTGTAATGGTTTGAAAAGAATAGCACATCACCTAATGTGCAATAAACTCATTGAAATGGTTTATCAAGAATAGCATATGACCTAATGTGCAATAAACTCATTGTAATGGTTTGACAAGAAAAGCATATGACCTAATGTGCAATAAACTCATTGTAATGATTTGACAAGAATAGCATATGCCCTAATGTGCAGTAAACTCATTGTAATGGTTTGACAAGAATAGCATATGACCTAATGTGAAATAAACTCATTGTTATGGTTTGACAAGAATAACATATGAACTAATGTGCAATAAACTCATTGTAATTGTTTGACAAGAATAGCTTATGACCCAATGTGCAATAAATCCATGTATTGGTTTGACAAGAATAGCAAATGACCTAATGCACAATAAACCCATGTATTGATTTCACAAGAATAGCATATGACCTAATGTGCAATAAACTCATTGTAATAGTTTGACAAGAATAGCATATGAACTAATGTGCAATAAACTCATTGTAATAGTTTGACTAGAATAACATATGACCTAATGTGCAAAAAAACTCATTGTAATGGTTTGACAAGAATAGCATATGACCTAATGTGCAATAAACTCATTGTATTGGTTCGACAAGAATAACATATGACCTAATGTGCAATAAACTTATTGTAATGGTTTGACAAGAATAACATATGACCTAATGTGCAATAAACTCATTGTATTGGTTCGACAAGAATAGCATATGACCTAATGTGCAATAAACTCATTGTAATGGTTTGACAAGAATAACATATGACCTAATGTGCAATAAACTTATTGTAATGGTTTGACAAGAATAACATATGACCTAATGTGCAATAAACTCATTGTATTGGTTCGACAAGAATAACATATGACCTAATGTGCAATAAACTCATTGTAATGGTTTGACAAGAATAGCATATGACCTAATGTGCAATAAACTCATTGTAATGATTTGACAAGAATAACATATGACCTAATGTGCAATAAACTCATTTTAATGGTTTGACAAAAATAGCATATGACCTAATGTGCATTAACCTCATTGTAATGGTTTGACTAGAATAGCATATGACCTAATGTGCAATAAACTCATTGTAATGGTTTGACAAGAATAACATATGACCTAATGTGCAATAAATCCATGTGTTTGTTTGACAAGAATAGCAAATGACCTAATGTGCAATAAACCCATTTATTGATTTCACAAGAATAGTATATGACATAATGTGCATTAAACTCATTGTAATGGTTCGACAAGAATAGCATATGACCTAATGTGCAATAAACTCATTGTAATGGTTTGACAAGAATAGCACATCACCTAATGTGCAATAAACTCATTGAAATGGTTTATCAAGAATAGCATATGACCTAATGTGCAATAAACTCATTATATTGGTTTGACAAGAATAGCACATCACCTAATGTGCAATAAACTCATTGAAATGGTTTATCAAGAATAGCATATGACCTAATGTGCAATAAACTCATTGTAATGGTTTGACAAGAATAACATATGACCTAATGTGCAATAAACTCATTGTAATGGTTTGACAAGAATAACATATGACCTAATGTGCAATAAACTCATTGTAATGGTTTGACAAGAATAACATATGACCTAATTTGCAATAAACTCCGAAAATTTAACACCGAAATTTAAGCTTAAAATACATAGTATTGATACGTATATACCATTAATCTAGGGCCGACAAGGAGAAAAAGGGCATATATAGACATACATACAGTGCAAAATAAACAAAAAGAATTAGGGCATTTAATGGGACATTAAATGATATCCCTTTGTTTTTTATATTCATGAGCACATTGAACAATTACAAACCATGCAGCTTATAGGAACAGCTGAGTATAACAGTCCATCTCAGAAGAAAAATTTATCTTTACCTTGGACCAGTGACATATAATTACATGTAATTATATGTCTCTGCCTAGGAGCTATAAACATGATTTCAAATTGGTGCAACTAAAAAACTACAAATGGGATTGTGCTGAAAATTCAACATGATCTTCATTTTATAGTACTTAACAGCTTTGCAAATTTTTAACAAGTAATCTTTTGAAAAAGACAATTTTTGACATTTTTTTAATTTGCCTTACTCAAAAACAACAAAAGAGGTTGTGCTGAAAATTGAACATTATCTTAATTTTACAGTACTTAACAGCTTTGCAATGATTTAACAAAATCTGTTGACACGTTTTCAATTTATCATCTAGAAACCAGCAACTGTTGACTAATAAAATTGAATTGGCCTATGTCGAAAAACTGCAAATTGGATTGTGCTGAAAATTGAACTTATTCTTTATTTCATAGTAATTAACAGCTAGCTGTGCAAAGTTTAAACAAAGTCTGTTGAAGTTATCATCTCGAAAGCACCAACTGATGACAAAACATTGTATTAACCAAAGCTAAAACTACACAAATTTGATTGTCATGAAAATCAAACTTTATCCTCATTTTACAGTGCTTAACAGCTCTGCAAATTTGAAACAAAATCTGTTTACGCGTTCAAGTTGTCAGCTGGAAACTACTGAGGCACTGACAGACAGACGGAGGGTATAACATAATACAGGGTATTAACATTGAGTAACCCATATCCCAATAAAAACCATGGATGCATTCAGGTGCTCCAAGCGAGTAAGCAGTGTCTGCCTCTAATTAGACACATGTGGACAAAAAAAACTTGGCTGCCATAAGAAGTAGCTGTTCTGATTTCCTGAAAATTACTGTCTTTTCCTTGGCATCGGCGAAAACCTACGTCCGGTTGCGTTCACGCTTTAATAAGACGTGACTGGTCATTGGTTTCCGCCCTAATAGATGTAGATTGTGACTTCCTTAAAGGGCATATTTAAAATGTTCTCGTCCCTTTTCAAATGAACTTTGAAGGGTTGCTAAACGTATCCGGAAGGTTCAGCAACCCCTGCTCCACGTGTGGCACCGTCATATCACTCGGGTTAATTAGTCATATCATGGGGTACTCATAATCCAGTAAGAAGGAGGAATAAGTAGTAAGAACAAATCAAACCTATCAATCGTCATTTGTGACACAGATATTTAAGGATCTTCTGAAAAACAGGTATTTTTGTTGTATAGGCAAATTAAGCTTTGTTGACAACAAACTTGCTTAGAAATTAACGCTCTATGCACCTACGCCTTATAAAACACAGTTGCGATATCGCGCCGATAACCATGAGCTTACTTCTATACGCCGACAGTTGAGAAACACACTGAGGTATCGCACCTATAACCATTACCTTACCTTCTCTAATTTTGACGTAATATTTCAACCGCTTGACCGGTGTGGAAAAAAATATTTCTCATCACTAGTGAATTTGTTGTTTTCAGCATCTGATTGGTTAAAAATAATAACGTCACAATAAGAACTCATGACGTCATGAACGTAAAATTGGGGTTGGGAGAATTTGTACTTCGTTTCGCAAATTTACTACTTTTTAAAATTAGAGAAACAGAATCTTACATTAGTACTCTTGGATTATCGGATTTCTCCAATCTCGATACTAGTAGTTAAATTATGGAAATTTAAGTCCTCGCCAAGGCTCGGACTTAAAATTCCATAATTTAACTATCTTGATTGGAGAAATCCGATAATCCACTCGTACCAATATAAGATCCTATATTTCTATACACCAACAGTTTAACGCACTGATGTATCGCAAATCGGATCACCTCGGTTATTTCCGCCTATGGTCGGAAAGTAATCTCGGAGATAAGTGTATGGATATGGACCAAAATTCGGTCCAAATGTGATGCGGTTAGCCTGTTTACACAACAACATTATTTTAGTGCGATGAAATAGATTATCCTTTTATTATTCAACTATACAGATCTTTATCGAAGCAGAACTAAAAATCTAATACAAGATTGTATTTTTTAAACTAACACTGCCAAAAAATTCCTTCTTTGACAACGTTTAAATGGATAAGTATTTGTTTACAATCTGACGTCATCAGTAACAATCAACTAAACGTCAATGACAAGCCAATCAAATGAATGAACTGAGACGTCACAAACGAACTTGTGACGTCACAAATTCTTTGAAATCACTGAAAATAGTTCAAAATGGAGATCACTTACCTCCGAGGTCACTTTCTCGACCCTTGACGGAAATGGCCGAGAGATGTTCCGATTGATGTATCGCGCCGATAACCATGAACTAATGTTATATACACCGACAATTTAAAAACATGATGATAGGTGAGGATTTTAATCTAGCCCACATTGACTGGTCAACACAACAGGTCATGCCAAACAGACCCGAAGCTAACTCCATCGAAAACTTGACATAATTGAAAACTACTATTTAAACCAAATTTTTATGCTACCAACTCGAAATGACAAAACACTAGACCTTATTCTTGTTAATAATCCAACTGTTATTAATAAAGTAGACACCTTACCCTCGCTCGGCTTAAGCGATCATGACATTGTATACGTAGAATCTGACATCCGGCTAAGTCAAGTTAGACAATACCAAGAACAATAAAATATAAGCAAGCAAATTGGGGTAACATCCAAGCAGACCTCAATAAACATGATAAAATATTAGGCAAATTAAACGAAATGGAACAAGACAAAAATACAGGTGTTGAAGAGATGTACAGTACCTTTAGGTTAGATCTCAATAAATCAATAGATGAAAACATCCCTAAAAATGCTCACTTATAAACATCGACTACCATGGGTACATAATAAACTAAGAAAGCTAATTAACAAGAGAAATAACTGTAATTTAAAACAAAAAGAATAATAAATATCATGATAAATATAAACAACTAAAAGGCATAGAACAGAAGGAACAAAGACAAGCCTATAACAGCTACATCGAAAAAATGATTCTAGATCTCCCTCTCGATAATCCAGATTCTAAGCATATCACACAATCAAAGCCTAAAAAACTATTCTCATTTATCAAATCCATTAGATCAGATAAAAATGGAGTAGCTCCTTTAAAGAGATGGACAACTTTATACTGACTCAAAACAAAAAGCCGATATACTCAACAACCAATTTCAGTCAGTCTTTACAACAGAAACAACTGAAAATATTCCAAACAAAGGTACCAGCACACATCCAGTCATGCAACCACTTGAAATCACCACACATGGTATCCAAAAACTGCAGTGCCACATCAATCCACACAAAGCTAGTGGCCCAGATAACATCAATTGCAAAATTCTTAAAGAAATCCATGAAATAACAGCCCCAATACTTACCATCATATTTCGTAAATCTTTACAATCTGGCAGCACACCCTTGGATTGGAAACAAGCCAATGTGGTCCTAGCATTTAAAAAAGGAGAAACATATAAAGCTGACAACTATCGCCCAATCTCACTCACTTACATCAGCTGCAAACTCATGGAGCACATTGTCAAACACATACTCGGCCACTTAGATAGTAATAACATACTGTATGACTTGCAACATGGATTCAGACACTCTAGATCCTGTGAAACACAACTTCTGTCATTTATTCAAGAACTTGCCTCCAAATCTGATCAAAATACACAGACCGACCTTATCATTATGGACTTCGCAAAAGCATTTGACAAAGTTCCACATCAGAGACTTCTTTATAAACTAAAATACTACGGAATCCAAAATGAAACTTTGAATTGGGTAACAGCATTCCTCTCTGGTAGAACACAGACAGTGGTTCTGGGTGGGAAGTCATCAGAAAGTGCCCCAGTCACTTCTGGTGTCCCCCAAGGAACAGTACTAGGGCCAGTTCTATACACCAACAGTTTATAAACACACTAAGGTTTCGCGCCATTAACCATGACCTTATGTTGTATACACCGACTGTTTATAAATTGCACCGTAAATGAATTCAAAGATAATATAGCGACAATATTAATGGGTTGTGCAAACTGCTTAGCAGTAATGAAAAACTGAAGTATCTGTATTCGTGTCACAAGGACGTCATAAAATAGGTTTTTGCAAGATAAATGTAGTGTTTTTTTGCTTGAATAAACACTTTAAAAATCTGTACAAGTCAATAATACTATAAGACTAGTCCCCAAACTCCATTTTTTTCGGTGGCAGTCTAAATTGTGTTCCCTGTGTCCCATTCCACCCCCCTTTTCCATTGATTGTTTGTTAACTTCTTCTCGTCCTGAATTTATCTGAAATATTGCTCGCTGGACATAAATCAAACATCGAATCAATCAATCAAGGCCAGATAATTTCTACACAAACAAAATTTTATACATTTCCGTATCCATATTCTGCAAACTTAACCATTAACAGATAAAAATAGTATCATTAACACCATTTTTTGTGTGCTGCACATTTCAGGGATTGGCTTAAACATGAAAGTATAAGGGCTTCATAGTAAATTGTAGGATGTGATGATTACATAAAATATTACCATAATGTATAAAATTTACAAAAACAAAAAATGACTTGGTTCCTTTGTCTTTTAAAATGGGAAAAAAAAATCATCAAACCATTACGTGACAGAATCTTCACGACTTCAATGTTTTCAATGTTTCCGTTTCGAAAACTGTGGGGTGTTGATTTCACAAAACTGGTACCTTTCTTGAAAAATGATTAAGTACACAAATATGGAAAAATTGGAAAACATTTCTGAAACAATTTCATAAAAACAAGTGTACAATTTTAATGTGTGCAAAAGTTTAGGGGTCTGGGTTGAAAGCTATAGGAGTTGATAACACAAATAGGCCCAATTCTATAACAGGTTAGAAAAATTGATTTGTTGGTGCATTCAACAGTTGTCAAAAAGCCATATAATAATTTACTGGTTTCTAAAAAAGATGTCCATAAAAAAAGAATGTCTGTTCACCACTTTCAGCAATTTTAACAGTTAATCATGGGATCCATTACTGGGGAAGTGCAGGAGTACCAGGAGAAAACACCCAAATCTTTTGCAGGAAAACGGGCAATTCTTGTCAATTACCATTAGAGTTGATCACAACCCTGTGATTGACAGACCATATGATCAATAGTAAGTGACCAACACCTTAACCATTGTGAAAGTTTGTAGAACATGTTTTCAACAATTTAAAACAAGTTTTTTATACTATATTTTTTAATTTCCTGAACAAGAATCACAAAACAATATTTTAGTGTATTTGCTGGGTATTTTATATGAAGAGACAATATGCTCTATATTTACACCCCTAAAGGGGGTTTGGAGGATGTCATTGACCATTTTTATTACCACTATGCAAGATTATATGTCAAACATTGTTAAAATCAGATATCAAATTTAAATGAAAAACTCTTAACAATCTATAGATCTAATTGTCATTCAGATGCAGATGACATTTTTTGGTTACACAAAATATATACAATAAAAACATAGCAATGACCATGATGAATCTGTTGGTTATCCTTATGTGTAGTCTCGATCACCCAGACGCATATATATAAGCGTCTGGGATCACCTTGTTATTGTTAACAATAATATTTGTTTTATTAATTGGTAAAGTAATATTTTATAAAAATATTCAAATGTAAACTTTGCTACAATTTTTTATACACTTCTTGATATGAACGGAAGTAATTTTTTAGACAATAAAAATATCATCCAATCAAAAATTACGCCCAGTTTTGGGCGTAATAATAACGAGTTCAATATAGAGATGAATCCAGACGCACAAATGTAATTAAGCGTCTGGATGATCGAGACTACCTTATGTGTTGTACAAAACATAACAATTACCATGATGCATCTGTTGGTTATCCACACCTTGTGTTGTACAAAACATAACAATGACCATGATGAATCTGTTGGTGTGTAGTACCAAACATAACAATGACCATGATGAATCTGTTGGTGAGTTGTACAAAACATAACAATGACCATGATGAATCTGTTGGTGTGTTGTACAAAACATAACAATGACCATGATGAATCTGTTGGTGTGTTGTACAAAACAAAACAATGACCATGATGAATCTGTTGGTGTGTTGTACAAAACATAACAAGGACCATGATGAATCTGTTGGCGTGTTGTACAAAACATAACAATGGCCATGATGAATCTGTTGGTTATCCACACCATATGAGTTGAACAAAACATAACAATGACCATGATGAATCTGTTGGTTATCCTCATCTTTTCTCAGGATGCCACACCTAAATTAAAAAATAAGATAAAATTGTATGGAGAAAATAAAATGTTAATTCAGGCCCAATTATTATTTAAGATAATAAGCAAAAACACTAAAACAAGTGTGGACACAAAAAAACGTCTCGCCTGAATTCCGCATCAGTAACGAAAATAAATTTCATCATAAGCATTACGTAAATAGCATTAATTATGAGCAGCGGCCTGTATACCAAATATTGTCACCATACTATGCATAGTTACAGAGGAACTGTCCTAATACAAAAACTTTAACGTAGTCGCTGAACCATGAAATTGAGGTCAAGGTCAGGTGACACCTACCAGACAGTCATGTACTAGTCATCAGCAACCTATAAACCAAATATTGTCATCCAACCATGCGTGGTAACAGAGGAACTGTCGTAACCCAAAAACTTTAACGTAGTCACTGGACCGTGAAATTGAGGTCAAGGTGAGGTGACACCTACCAGACAGTCATGTACTAGCAGTGATTCCGAAGGTTCGTCGGACATTGGCAAAAGTCCGATGAAAACGGCCTCGGGCCGATAAAACTTGTCCCAGAATCGGACCGAGTGTCCGATTGACAATTTTGTTGCGATGCAGTATTAACCAGACTATTTATGGAAAACACCATGCTATTTTTAGTAAACTAATGTTCCGCAAATAGATGTTTTCTGAATCGGGGTTTCCTTTTTTCTTCGCACGGGTTTTTTTCCCAATCTTTATCAATCGTGCGTTTTGAAGCTATACGGAAAATAATTGATAATACGGAAATATGTTTCGACTTTGACCGACATTGACCTTGGTATCTTGACTTTTTATCAGAAGTGGACAGTTGGTGGAGGGTGTTTGAATTTGGCAGAGAATAAAATTTGATTGTTGAAAAAGTGTTTTATTTATACAAAAAAGGAAAAAAAAAAATTGGTCCAGTAATAGTTGTGTCGGTCCAGTAATATCTCAATTATTACTGGACCAAATGTCCAGTAAATACTAAAACAACTTGGGAACCACTGTACTAGTCATTAGCAACCTATATACCATATATTGTCATCCTACCATGCGTGGTTACAGAGGAACAGTCATAACCCAAAAATTTTAACGTAGTCGCTGGACCGTGACATTGAGGTGAAGGTCAGGTGACACCTACCAGACAGTCATGTAGTAGTCATCAGCAACCTATACACCAAATATTGTCATCCTACTATGCGTAGTTACAGAGGAACTGCTGTAACCCAAAAACTTTAACGTAGTTGCTGGACCGTGAAATTGAGGTCAAGGTCAGGTGACTGACTGGCAAGTACTCATCATAAGCTACCTCTGTACCAAATTTGATATGAAGCAGGATGTCAAGTGTTTACGCCGCCGCCGCTGGATTCCCATACATATGTCTCGCCTGCAGCGACTTTCGTCGCAGGCGAGACAAAAATCATACAAATTTTAAATATCTATCTTCTATAGTTTACAAGGCATTAGCCTAAAAGGCAAAAATGGAAAAAATGTCATTTATAAAGAACAATAACTTTTATAGGGAGTCAACTGACAATTTTGGTTATGCTGATCATTTTTGCCATTTACAATTTCTATCTCCATAGTTTCAAGGTAATAGCATAAAATTGGGCATCTAAGGGGACATTAAATGATAGATGGCAGTTTACTAGGAACCATGACACAGAGTTCTGTTTACTGGGAACCATGACATAGAATGTTGTTTACTGGGAACCATGACATAGAGTTCTGTTTACTAGGAACCATGACACAGAGTTCTGTTTACTAGGAACCATGACACAGAGTTCTGTTTACTAGGAACCATGACATAGAGTTCTGTTTACTAGGAACCATGACACAGAGTTCTGTTTACTAGGAACCATGACATAGAGTTCTGATTACTAGGAACCATGACACAGAGTTCTGTTTACTAGGAACCATGACACAGAGTTCTCTTTACCAGAAACCATGACATAGAGTTCTGTTTACTAGGAACCATGACACAGAGTTCTGTTTACTAGGGCCCATGACATAGAGTTCTGTTTACTGGGAACCATGACATAGAGTGATGTTTACTAGGAACCATGACATAGAGTGATATTTACTAGGAACCATGACATAGAGTTCTGTTTACTGGGAACCATGACACAGAGTGATGTTTACTAGGAACCATGACACAGAGTGATGTTTACTAGGAACCATGACACAGAGTGATGTTTACTGGGAACCATGACATAACATGTTGTTTACTGGGAACCATGACATAGAATGTTGTTTACTGGGAACCATGACATAGAATGTTGTTTACTGGGAACCATGACACATAGTGATGTTTACTGGGAACCATGACATAGAGTTCTGTTTACTGGGAACCATGAAACAGAGTGATGTTTACTGGGAACCATGACATAGAATGTTGTTTACTGGGAACCATGACACAGAGTGATGTTTACTGGGAACCATGACACAGAGTTTTGTTTACTGGGAACCATGACACAGAGTTCTGTTTACTGGGAACCATGACACAGAGTTTTGTTTACTGGGAACCATGACACAGATTTCTCTTTACTGGGAACCATGACACAGAGTTTTGTTTACTGGGAACCATTACACAGAGTTCTGTTTACTGGGAACCATGACATAGAGTGATATTTACTAGGAACCATGACATAGAGTTCTGTTGACTGGGAACCATGACACAGTTTTGTTTCCTGGGAACCATGACATAGAATGTTGTTTACTGGGAACCATGACACATAGTTCTGTTTACTAGGAAACATGACACAGAGTTCTGTTTAGTGGGAACCATGACATAAAGTTCTGTTTACTGGGAACCATGACATAGAGTTCTGTTTACTGGGAACCATGACATAGAGTGATGTTTACTAGGAACCATGACACAGAATGTTGTTTACTGGGAACCATGACACATATTGATGTTTACTGGGAACCATGACACAGAGTGATGTTTACTAGGAACCATGACACAGAATGTTGTTTACTGGGAACCATGACATAGAATGTTGTTTACTGGGAACCATGACATAGAGTGATGTTTACTGGGAACCATGACATAGAATGTTGTTTACTGGGAACCATGACATAGAATGTTGTTTACTGGGAACCATGACATAGAGTGATGTTTACTAGGAACCATGACACAGAATGTTGTTTACCGGGAAACATGACATAGAATGTTGTTTACTCGGAACCATGACACAGAATGATGTTTACTAGGATCCATGACACAGAGTGATGTTTACTAGGAACCATGACACAAAGTGATGTTTACTAGGAACCATGACATAGAGTTTTGTTTACTGGGAACCATGACACAGATTTCTGTTTACTGGGAACCATGACATAGAGTGATATTTACTAGGAACCATGACATAGAGTTCTGTTTACTGGGAACCATGACAGAGTTTTGTTTACTAGGAACCATGACATAGAATGTTGTTTACTCGGAACCATGACACAGAATGATGTTTATACTAGGAACCATGACACAGAGTGATGTTTACTAGGAACCATGACACAAAGTGATGTTTACTAGGAACCATGACATAGAGTTTTGTGTACTGGGAACCATGACACAGATTTCTGTTTACTGGGAACCATGACATAGAGTGATATTTACTAGGAACCATGACATAGAGTTCTGTTTACTGGGAACCATGACACAGAGTTTTGTTTACTAGGAACCATGACATAGAGTTATGTTTACTAGGAACCATGACACAGAGTTCTGTTTACTGGGAACCATGACATAGAGTTCTGTTTACTGGGAACCATGACACAGAGTTCTGTTTACTGGGAACCATGACACAGAGTTTTGTTTACTGGGAACCATGACACAGATTTCTGTTTACTGGGAACCATGACATAGAGTGATATTTACTAGGAACCATGACATAGAGTTCTGTTTACTGGGAACCATGACATAGAGTTTTGTTTACTGGGAACCATGACACAGAGTTCTGTTTACTGGGAACCATGACATAGAGTGATATTTACTAGGAACCATGACATAGAGTTCTGTTTACTGGGAACCATGACATAGAGTTTTGTTTACTAGGAACCATGATATAGAATGTTGTTTACTCGGAACCATGACACAGAATGATGTTTACTAGGAACCATGACACAGAGTGATGTTTACTAGGAACCATGACACAAAGTGATGTTTACTAGGAACCATGACATAGAGTTTTGTTTACTGGGAACCATGACACAGATTTCTGTTTAATGGGAACCATGACATAGAGTGATATTTACTAGGAACCATGACATAGAGTTCTGTTTACTGGGAACCATGACATAGAGTTTTGTTTACTGGGAACCATGACACAGATTTCTGTTTACTGGGAACCATGACACAGAGTTTTGTTTACTGGGAACCATGACATAGAGTTCTGTTTACCTGGAACCATGACACAGAGTTTTGTTTACTATGAACCATGACATAGAGTTATGTTTACTAGGAACCATGACACATAGTTCTGTTTACTGGGAACCATGACATAGAGTTCTGTTTACTGGGAACCATGACATAGAGTTCTGTTTACTGGGAACCATGACATAGAGCGATGTTTACTGGGAACCATGACACATAGTGATGTTTACTGGGAACCATGACATAGAGTGATGTTTACTGGGAACCATGACATAGAATGTTGTTTACTGGGAACCATGACATAGAATGTTGTTTACTGGGAACCATGACATAGAATGTTGTTTACTGGGAACCATGACACAGAGTGATGTTTACTGGGAACCATGACATAGAGTGATGTTTACTGGGAACCATGACACAGAGTGATGTTTACTGGGAACCATGACACAGAGTGATGTTTACTGGGAACCATGACATAGAATGTTGTTTACTGGGAACCATGACATAGAATGTTGTTTACTGGGAACCATGACACAGAGTGATGTTTACTGGGAACCATGACATAGAGTGATGTTTACTGGGAACCATGACACAGAGTGATGTTTACTGGGAACCATGAAATAGAGTGATATTTACTAGGAACCATGACATAGAGTTCTGTTTACTGGGAACCATGACACAGAGTTTTGTTTACTTGGAACCATGACACAGAGTTCTGTTTACTGGGAACTATGACACAGAGTTTTGTTTACTGGGAACCATGACACAAAGTTCTGTTTACTGGGAACCATGACATAGAGTGATATTTACTAGGAACCATGACATAGAGTTCTGTTTACTGGGAACCATGACACAGAGTTCTGTTTACTGGGAACCATGACATAGAGTGATATTTACTTGGAACCATGACATAGAGTTCTGTTTACTGGGAACCATGACACAGAGTTTTGTTTACTGGGAACCATGACATAGAATGTTGTTTACTGGGAACCATCACATAGAATGTTGTTTACTGGGAACCATGACATAGAGTGATGTTTACTGGGAACCATGACATAGAATGTTGTTTACTGGGAACCATGACATAGAATGTTATTTACTGGGAACCATGATATAGAGTGATGTTTACTAGGAACCATGACACAGAATGTTGTTTACCGGGAACCATGACATAAAATGTTGTTTACTGGGAACCATGACATAGAATGTTGTTTACTGTCAACCATGACATAGAATGTTGTTTACTGGGAACCATGACATAAAATGTTGTTTACTGGGAACCATGACATAGAATGTTGTTTACTGTCAACCATGACATAGAATTTTGTTTACTGGGAACCATGACATAGAATGTTGTTTACTGGGAACCATGACATAAAATGTTGTTTACTGGGAACCATGACATAGAATGTTGTTTACTGGGAACCATGACATAGAATGTTGTTTACTGTCAACCATGACATAAAATGTTGTTTACTGGGAACCATGACATAGAATGTTGTTTACTGGGAACCATGACATAGAATGTTGTTTACTGTCAACCATGACATAAAATGTTGTTTACTGGGAACCATGACATAGAATGTTGTTTACTGGGAACCATGACACAGAGTTTTGTTTACTGGGAACCATGACATAGAATGTTGTTTACTCGGAACCATGACACAGAGTGATGTTTACTAGGAACCATGACACAGAATGTTGTTTACTGGGAACCATGACACAGAGTTTTGTTTACTGGGAACCATGACATAGAATGTTGTTTACTGGGAACCATGACACAGAGTGATGTTTACTAGGAACCATGACACAGAGTTCTGTTTACTAGGAACCATGACATAGAATTTTGTTTACTGGGAACCATGACACAGAGTTCTGTTTACTAGGAACCATGACATAGAGTTTTGTTTACTGGGAACCATGACATAGAATGTTGTTTACTGGTAACCATGACACATAGTGATGTTTACTGGGAACCATGACACATAGTGATGTTTACTGAACTTACTGTCTTCAGGCTGATCACCAGTTTCCCTCAATATTAGCTCAATGTATCTTGAACCTGTTAACAGATTTTTAGAGTATTAATTGTACTTTATTTTAAACAAGTTAATGTAAGAGATGAGGGTTTTTGTATCTAGATATTACTGGCACAGTGACTAGTAGTATAAAGATGAAGATTATGAGAGTTAATTATAAAACACTAGCTAGTGGTAATTAACTAGTCTAGTAAATCTAACATATATAGTGGCACCACCTGCAACTAATTAGAACACAAGTTCTTTTATGTTTATAATGGAATATATGTATCCCTAAACACTACATCGAAATTATAGACAAAAAATATGTTTAGGATGAACAATTTCTGAGGGGGTCAAATTAAGGTTTATATAAAGGTCAAATACATATCTGAACTAGAGCAATGCTCACCCCTGCGTCGCAATTTTCAATACAGTTGCATAATGGGACTATGTGACAAAGATTCTGTGAAAGTTTTAGCAAATTCCATTCAGTGGTGTAGGTGGAGCTGTGGATAAGAGATGGTTACCCCTTTATGTCCATGACAAAGTACACGTTTTTCTATGGAAACCCCAAATATCATTACGATCAAAATGTAAAAGATAGGTGCAAAAGTGGACTATGTAACAAAGATTCCGTGAAAATTTTATCAAATTCAATTTATTAGTGTAGGTGGAGTTGTGAATAAGAGATAGGTACCCCTTATGTCAGGGATAAGAGATCGTTACTCCCTTATGTCAGGGAAAAGAGATGGGTACCCTCTTATGTCAGGGATAAGAGATGGGTACCCCTTATGTCAGGGATAAGAGATGGGTACCCCCTTATGTCAGGGATGAGAGATGGGTACCCCCTTATGTCAGGGATAAGAGATGGGTACCCCCTTATGTCAGGGATAAGAGATCGTTACCCCCTTAAGTCAGGGATAAGAGATGGGTACCCCCTTATGTCAGGGATAAGAGATGGTTACCCCCTTATGTCAGGGATAAGAGATGGGTACCCCCTTATGTCTGGGATAAGAGATCATTACCCCCTTATGTCAGGGATAAGAGATGGGTACCCCCTTATGTCAGGGATAAGAGATGGGTACCCCCTTATGTCTGGGAAGGGATCATTACCCCCTTATGTCAGGGATAAGAGATGGGTACCCCCTTATGTCAGGGATAAGAGATGGTTACCCCCTTATGTCTGGGAAGGGATCATTACCCCCTTATGTCAGGGATAAGAGATGGGTACCCCCTTATGTCAGGGATAAGAGATGGTTACCCCCTTATGTCAGGGATAAGAGATGGGTACCCCCTTATGTCTGGGATAAGAGATCATTACCCCCTTATGTCAGGGATAAGAGATGGGTACCCCCTTATGTCAGGGATAAGAGATGGGTACCCCCTTATGTCAGGGATAAGAGATGGGTACCCCCTTATGTCAGGAATAAGAGATGGGTACCCCATTATGTACAATTCTTCTTAATCCATTCAGTAGTGTAGGAGGAGATGCACATAAGAGAAAGTGTAATGGACAGAAATATCATCACTACAAAGAACATTGTCTCGTCTGTTCAGTATTCTGTCTATTATATAGAACATTGTATGGAAAATTTAACAAGGCACAAAAAATCTCATAACGAAAGGTCATTACCTTGCTTGATATTACACAAAAGTATATTAACAATAGATGGTTGGTAACCAAATAGGAACCTTCAAGGTCAAATCAACAAATACTATCCTAAACACTAACCTTTCAAGGTCAAATCAAGCATAAAATACAAACCTATATAATTAAGATGGTAATCTAAGGCTTTATTTGCTTCCTTTTGTGTATTAAAATAGGCAAATCCATATCCGTTTCTCTTCCCTCTCTTTGAAGCTTCTAATTCTACATAAACTGGTACTAAAGGTGAAAAAAACTGCCAAAAAAAAAAATAAAGTTAATGCCCTGGAAGTTATTATTTAAACAC
Organism: Limnoperna fortunei; assembly: GCA_944474755.1. NCBI lineage: Eukaryota > Metazoa > Mollusca > Bivalvia > Mytilida > Modiolidae > Limnoperna > Limnoperna fortunei. Next base: position 13,549,856 of record OX104117.1, read on the forward strand.
AAAACTTGCACAATTTAGTACTATTATTTTTTAAACTTCAAAGCCTTGTAGTCTGAACTTTCAAAGAGATGAAGGCAATAGTGGAAAGTTTCACAATGTCAGACTCCTGAAAACTACTGTTAAAATGCTCTTATTTCCAGGGATGACATTACTATAGTATTTGAACCCATTTCCTAAGGGTACTTTAATGCCACTTTCAGCAATTTTCCAGCTATATCATGGCATCCAGTTTTTATTGGGGGAGGAAGTTGGAGTACCCCGAGATACTTTGCACTATGTGATTTGAATACTATTACATATTGTTTGTTTTCTGAATAAAACCTTACCAAAAATAAATACACCAATGTACTAAAGTCAAAGAACATTTTGTTGCTATATTCACTTACAGTTACGATATGAGAAATGCGACAGTTAAATGGCAGGCCCTTCATTTTTACACAATACCGAGTTCTATTAGCTGGTTGTTCAACATCTTTATCTTCTGAATACAACTCAATATATCTGTGCCCTGTTAAAAAAATTTGTGAAACAATATTAAGTATAAATACTAGATGACAAGTGCATAAACTTTTAATAGATGTGTTATTTACGTTACATATCAGTGCTGCTATTTATTTTTATTTTCTGATTATGCCTCCCAAACGAAGTTTTGGGACACATATTTTTTTATCCGGTTTCTTATTATGTCTCCCAAACGAAGTTTTGGGACACATATTTTTTTATCCGGTTTCTTATTATGTCTCCCAAACGAAGTTTTGGGACACATATTGTTTTTATCCGGTTTCTTATTATGTCTCCCAAACGAAGTTTTGGGACACATATTTTTTTATCCGGTTTCTTATTATGTCTCCCAAACGAAGTTTTGGGACACATATTTTTTTATCCGGTTTCTTATTATGTCTCCCAAACGAAGTTTTGGGACACAAATTGTTTTTATCCGGTTTCTTATTATGCCTCCCAAACAAAGTTTTGGGACACATGTTGTTTTTATCTGGTTTCTTATTACGTCTCCCAAATGAAGTTTTGGGACACATATTGTTTTTATTCTGTTTCTTATTATGTCTCCCAAATAAAGTTTTCGGACACATATTGTTTTTTTCAGGTTTCTTATTATGTCTCCCAAACGAAGTTTTGGGACACATATTTTTTTATCCGGTTTCTTATTATGTCTCCCAAACGAAGTTTTGGGACACATATTTTTTTATCCGGTTTCTTATTATGTCTCCCAAACGAAGTTTTGGGACACAAATTGTTTTTATCCGGTTTCTTATTATGCCTCCCAAACAAAGTTTTGGGACACATGTTGTTTTTATCTGGTTTCTTATTACGTCTCCCAAATGAAGTTTTGGGACACATATTGTTTTTATTCTGTTTCTTATTATGTCTCCCAAATAAAGTTTTCGGACACATATTGTTTTTTTCAGGTTTCTTATTATGTCTCCCAAACAAAGTTTTGGGACACATATTGTTTTTGTCCGGTTTCTTATTATGTCTCCCAAACGAAGTTTTAGGAGACATATTATTTTTGTCTGGTTTCTTATTATTATTCTTCTTCTTTTTTTTTTATTTCTTTCCGTGTAATCTTGTCCACACAGTTTCTCTGTGATGCAATGTCCTATCAAGATGAAACTATGGAAACATGTAAAGGGTGACCTGAAGTTTTGCAATCCACGTTTGGCTGCCGTTTCCATGGAAACAGAGGTCAGGGGTCATTATATAGGACATGAATTATCATGGTAAAAATTTGTATTAAGGGGAATTTCAACATGCTAAAGATTATAGTGGCAATGGGGTTCGTTTGGGAGACATACTGTGTTAGCATCCCAACACAATTATTACTAGTTATGTCTCCCAAACAAAGTATATATTGTTTTTGTCCGGCTTCTTATTATTCTTCTTCTTTCTTTTTTCTTTCCGTTCAATCTTGTCCGCACATTATCTCTGAGATGCAATGTCCAATCAAGATGAAACTTTTTGAACATGCTAAGGGTGACCTGAAGTTTTGGCAGCAGTTGTCAGATCTCAGTAATGGCTAGAGCAATTTCAATGAAAATTGGTATACTGATACAGCTAACTATCATGAGCAATTCTGCCAAAAAAAATTTGATGCGGCAGACATTTCAAAATGACTGCCATCCCAACACCACCACCCTAAAAATGCAAAAATTTAAACATCATCCAATTTAGACCAAATTTGGTACACAGGTAGCTTATGATACCCTGAGTGTGCCACTATTTTAAAAAAAAATTTCTGACTTCCGGTTTTGAAGTGGCAGACATTTTACTGCATGACAAAGTCAACTTTGTCTGATTTCAACGAAATTTGATTTCTAGGCATATTTTAATGTACTGATTTGAATGAAATACTATCAATGGGGATTTATAGTGACAATGGGGGAGACATTCTGTGTTGGCATCCCAACACAATTAGCACTAGTGATTATTCTTCTTCTTTCATTTTACTTTCCGCTCAATCTTGTCCGCACATTTTCTCCAAGATGGATTGCCTAATCACTATTAAACTTTGGTAACATGTTAAGGGTGACCTGAAATTTTTGCAATCTATTAAAGGAATATTTTTTAAATGGCTTACATTTCCATGGAAATGGGGTCATTATATAAGACATTGTATTATCTTGGAAAAAATTTGTATCTGGGGGGTTTTCAACATGCTGAACATTATACATGTAGTGGCAATGGGGGTTCATTTGGGAGACATTCTGTATTGGCATCCCAACACAATCAGCACTAGTTTATCTTGCTGCAATACTTCACTATACTGTTTTATCTCCTATGGCCTACTCAGAAGATAAACTATACTAAAAGTCATAATGTCTGTGTCGAGGTTTTGTGCGTGACAAAGCAGATTATGCTACTAACATAAACCCAAAATGTGCAAATTGAATTCAACAATAATTTTCCACAGTTAATCAGCGTTTTGAAATGTGGTGTTTTTTTATTTTATAGAGCAATTTTCTATAGTAAATTTTCAGCTAAAGCAGAATGGAAGTGTAATAGGAGCAAACAATTGTTGCATTTTCGAAACCTTTTGGGAAATGTCTCATGCAATTGAGGCAGGAAAAGTCTCATGGTTTGTCAGAATACTATTGAACATCACGAAAGCAGACAAACTTTTGTAAACACGAGGTCTCTTTCGAAGCAAAAATAGCTGACTTTTTTCAATGTAGAATTTCCATAGCAACAGTCAAGGACTATTCGCAACAACAAAGATATAGTATGAGATATCGACAGGGGGTGGGGTGGGGGGATGGGGGAGGCTGTGACTTTTAGTATACTTATACTATGAGTATTCAGAGAGATACCTAACATGTCTACTATGTGCATCCTGGTACTTTTATTGTAAGGCTCTAGAGGCCTACCCAGCTGGTCAGAGGCCTATCAAGTAGGTCTATTATGTTCCTCCTGATAGGTTTACTGTAAGGCTCTAGAGGCCTACCCAGCTGGTAAGAGGCCTATCAACCCAATAGTTGTACTATAGATTTCCTTAGGCCTACCCAGTATGTCAACCATAGGTCTCTAGAGGCCTACCCAGTAGGACTTCCATGTCTCCAGAGGCCTACCCAGTAGGACTACCATAGGTCTACAGAGGCCTACCCAGTAGGTGTACGATAAGTCTCCAGAGGCCTACCCAGTAGGACTACCATAAGTCTCCAGAGGCCTACATAGTAGGTGTACCATAAGTCTCCAAAGGCCTACCCAATATGACTACCATAAGTCTCCAGAGGCCTACCCAGTAGGACTATCATAAGTCTCCAGGGGCCTACCCTGTAGGACTACCATAAGTCTCCAGAGGCCTACCAAGTAGGACTACCATAAGTCTCCAGAGGCCTACTCAGTAGGACTACCATAAATCTCCAGAGGCCTACCCAGTATGTCTACCATAGGTCTCCAGAGGCCTACCATGTAGGACTACCATAAGTCTCCAGAGGCCTACCATGTAGGACTACCATAAGTCTCCAGAGGCCTACCCAGTATGTCTACCATAGGTCTCCAGAGGCCTACCCTGTAGGACTACCATAAGTCTCCAGAGGCCTACCCTGTAGGACTACCATAAGTCTCCAGAGGCCTACTCAGTAGGACTACCATAAGTCTCCAGAGGCCTACCCAGTATGTGCACCATAGGTCTCCAGAGGCCTACCCAGTATGACTACCATAAGTCTCCAGAGGCCTACCCAGTAGGACTACCATAAGTCTCCAGAGGCCTACCCAGTAGGTGTACCATAAGTCTCCAAAGGCCTACCCAGTATGACTACCATAAGTCTCCAGAGGCCTACCCTGTAGGACTACCATAAGTCTCCAGAGGCCTAACCTGTAGGACTACCATAAGTCTCCAGAGGCCTACCCAGTAGGACTACCATAAGTCTCCAGAGGCCTACCCAGTAGGTGCACCATAGGTCTACAGAGGCCTACCCAGTATGACTACCATAAGTCTCCAGAGGCCTACCCAGTAGGACTATCATAAGTCTCCAGAGGCCTACCCTGTAGGACTACCATAAGGCTCCAGAGGCCTACCCAGTAGGACTACCATAAGTCTCCAGAGGCCTACCCAGTAGGTGCACTATAGGTCTACAGAGGCCTACCCAGTATGACTACCATAAGTCTCCAGAGGCCTACCCAGTAGGACTATCATAAGTCTCATGAGGCCTACCATAAGTCTCCAGAGGCCTACCCAGTACGACTACCATAGGTCTACAGAGGCCTACCCAGTAGGACTACCATAAGTCTCCAGAGGCCTAACCAGTATGACTACCATAAGTCTCCAGAGGCCTACCCAGTATGACTACCATAAGTTTCCAGAAACCTACCTAGTATTCGACTACAATTAGTTTCCAGAGGCCTACCATGTAGGACTACCATAAGTCTCCAGAAGCCTACCCAGTATGCCTACAATAAGTTTCCAGAGGCCTACCCTGTAGGACTACCATAAGTCTCCAGAGGCCTTCCCAGTACGACTACCATAAGTCTCCAGAGGCCTACCCAGTAGGACTACCATAAGTCTCCAGATGCCTACCCAGTATGACTACCATAAGTTTCCAGAAGCCTACCTAGTATGACTACAATTAGTTTCCAGAGGCCTACCATGTAGGACTACCATAAGTCTCCAGAAGCCTACCCAGTATGCCTACAATAAGTTTCCAGAGGCCTACCCTGTAGGACTACCATAAGTCTCCAGAGGCCTACCCAGTATGACTACCATAAGTCTCCAGAGGCATACCCAGTAGGTGTACCATAAGTCTCCAGAGGCCTACCCAGTATTACTACCATAAGTCTCCAGAGGCCTACCCAGTAGTTGCACCATAGGTCTCCAGAGGCCTACCCAGTATGACTACCATAAGTCTCCAGAGGCCTACCCAGTAGGACTACCATAAGTCTCCAAAGGCCTACCCAGTAGGTGTACCATAAGTCTCCAGAGGCCTACCCAGTATGTCTACCATAGGTCTCTACCCAGTAGGTGCACCATATGTCTCCAGAGGCCTACCCAGTATGAATGACTACCATAAGTCTCCAGAGGCATACCCAGTATGACTACCATATGTCTCCAGAGGCCTACCCAGTAGGTGCACCATAGGTCTCCAGAGGCCTACCCAGTTGTATGACTACCATAAGTCTCCAGAGGCCTACCCAGTAGGACTACCATAAGTCTCCAGAGGCCTACCCAGTAGGTGTACCATAAGTCTCCAGAGGCCTACCCTGTAGGACTACCATAAGTCTCCAGAGGCTTACCCTGTAGGACTACCATAAGTCTCCAGGGGCCTACCCTGTAGGACTACCATAAGTCTCCAGAGGCCTACCCAGTAGGACTACCATAAGTCTCCAGAGGCCTACCCAGTAGGACTACCATAAGTCTCCAGAGGCCTACCCAGTATGACTACCATAAGTCTCCAGAGGCCTACCCAGTAGGTGTACCATAAGTCTCCAAAGGCCTACCCAGTAGGACTACCATAAGTCTCCAGAGGCTTACCCTGTAGGACTACCATAAGTCTCCAGGGGCCTACCCTGTAGGACTACCATAAGTCTCCAGAGGCCTACCCAGTAGGACTACCATAAGTCTCCAGAGGCCTACCCAGTATGACTACCATAAGTCTCCAGAGGCCTACCCAGTAGGACTTCCATAAGTCTCCAGAGGCCTACCCAGTATGACTACCATAAGTCTCCAGAGGCCTACCCAGTATGACTACCATAAGTCTCCAGAGGCCTACCCAGTATGACTACCATAAGTCTCCAGAGGCCTACCCATTATGACTACCATAAGTCTCCAGAGGCCTACCCAGTAGGACTTCCATAAGTCTCCAGAGGCCTACCCAGTAGGACTTCCATAAGTCTCCAGAGGCCTACCCTGTAGGACTACCATAAGTCTCCAGAGGCCTACCCAGTATAACTACCATAAGTCTCCAGAGGCCTACCCTGTAGGACTACCATAGGTCTCCAGTCTCCTGAGGCCTACCCAGTATAACTACCATAAGTCTCCAGAGGCCTACCCAGTAGGACTACGATAAGTCCCCAGTGTCCTACCCCGTAGGTCTACTTTTACAGATATTACCGGTACAAGTCTTACCAATACTCCTCCTATCATATAGTAATGCTTCATTTGCTTCTGTTGTTGAAGAAAAGTAGGCTTCAGCTACACCAGTAACCAAACCATCTGGATATTTTAAGATTTGAACTTTCGTTGGTTGTAAAGGACTAAAAAACTAAAAATATTATTTAGTTTTAAAAATGTATTGAGATATCTAATATTTTAAACATGAGACAACTTATATTTAATGAGACAACTCATTCCTGTACAATTATATAAACTATGGCCAATGGTCTTTTTATAACACTTGATAATGGCTATACACTAATTAATGAATATTTAATCAGCTTAGTTAGTGTTGGCAACACAGAGATAGACCTATAAGGCTTTAAGGCTTTAATTCTCTGACCAGTTATAAATACTGGTTTTACTTTGACATCAATTCCTAACAAGTGAAGGATAGGTACCAGTATCTATAATTCTACTTAAAATATATGATTGATTGATTTGAATGATGTTTTAATACCACTTTCAGCAATTTTTCAGCTATATCATGGCATCCAGTTTTTATTGGGGGTGGAAGTACCCGGAGAGAACCCCAACCTTTGGTAGGAAAACCGGCAATCCTTGTCAATTAAGATTGGAGTGGAGTACACTGCAGTGAGACTCGAACCTGCAACATCAGTGTTGACAAGACCACGTGATCAATAGTAGACGAACTACCTTTACCACTCGGCCACCGAGGCCCCCCTAAAAATATATGTAGTATATAATTAGTGTGTGGCACGTACATGTATGGTGGCACTTATTTGAAGTATTCTGGATCCAAAAGTTGGTACCCTATTTTTTCAGTCTGACATGTAGTGCTGTATGATTTTACCATTACCGATTACAACCATCAAACTTGCAATTGGTAGTTTGTGGTTTCCTTATTTAACCTGGTAAAATTACAGCAGCCTAAATTATATTTTAACCCTTCATCAGGAAATTTGTTTTTACAATTTGAAATTTTATGCGAATAATTCACTTAAATGGGAAGTCTTTTTAAAACTAGAGGCTCCCAGGAGCCTGTAATCACTCACCTGGAATCCAAATGACTTCAACTATATTAAAATTTTTGAAATTAACAGTTTCAGTCTAGTTGTTATAGCTTTTAAGTTACTGTGCAAAAACTAAACATTTCTTCCAAAATTTTGGTTAAATACAATAACTCCTATAAGGTGCTATCAGACAATTTCTGAAAATTAAATGGTTTTTAGGCATTGTCCTTTAGGATACTTTAGAAATGTACAGTTTTACTCTATTAATAGGTGTGTTATAGACTAATTTATAATTCAAAAATAGGGCATCTAATGGGACATTAAATGATACCCCGCCACGATATTCATCAATAGTTAAATATATTTGTATATACTAGTATACTATACTGTATATACTATATATCCACTAGTATATAGAGACAGAAAGAAATGAATTATCTTTCTTAGACCAGAAAATTTCATTATTGTCAAATTTAGAAAATTTATAAAGTGGCAAAACTTCAATAATATTTTTCCGATCATCCTGAAAATTGAACTTGACCTGTATTTTATTGTACTGAACAGCTGTGCAAAATATTATTCAAATCCCTTGAGGCGTTTTCAAGTTATCATCTGGAAACCTTCGGGGGTATTTGAAAATTTATAAAGTGGCAAAACTTCAATAATATTTTTCGGATCATCCTGAAAATTGAACTTGACCTGTATTTTATTGTACTGAACAGCTGTGCAAAATATTTTTCAAATCCCTTGAGGAGTTTTCAAGTTATCATCTGGAAACCGTCGGGGGATGGACGGACGGACGGCCGGACGGACAGACGGACGGACAGACACCGAACTAAACTGAGGGTATAACATAATACCTCGCCACTTCGTGTGGCGGGGTATAAAAACTGTTCATTTGTCCAAATTCATAATGAAGGGCAATAACTCCTGTAAAGAGTCATCTTGCAATTCTGGACTAAGCAATCATTTGTATGGCTTCTATTGCTGATCATTGGTGCAATTTACAGTTTTAATCTAGCTTCTATAGTTTTCAAGTTACAGGACAAAAATGGAAAATTTCATAACAAAATTGTCATTTAAGGGCAATAACCCCTATAAGGAGTCATCTGACAATTTCATACCAATTAAGTGAATTGTTGGGCTTTTATTGGTGAACATTTTTGCAATTTATAATTTCACTCTAGCTGTAATGGTTTTTAAGTTACAGGACAAAAACGGAAAATTTCATAAAAAATTGCAATTTAAGGGCAATAACTCCTATAAAAACTCATCTGACAATTTCAGACTTTATAGTAATTTGTAGGGCTTGTATTGCTGATCATTTTTACTATTAACAGTTTCACTCTAGCTGTTAGTTTTAAAGTTACAGGACAAAAATGAAAAATTTCAGAAAAAATTGTCATTTATGGGCAATAACTTATTTAAGGAGTTGTCTGACAATTTCAGACCAATCAAGTGACTTATAGGGCGTTTATTGCTGATCATTTGTGCAATTTACAGTTTCAATCTAGCTGCTATAGTTTTCAAGTTACAGGACAAAACGAAAAATTTCAAAAAAAATTTCCATTTAAGGGCAATAACTCCTATAAGGAGTCATCTGACAATTTCAGACTAAAACAGTGAATTGTAGGGCTTGTATTGTTGATCATTTTTGCTATTTACAGTTTTACTCTAGCTGTTATAGTTTTAAAGTTACAGGACAAAAACGGAAAATTTCATAACAAATTACCATTTAAGGGCGATAACTCATATAAGGAGTCATCTGACAATTTCAGACCAATCAAGTGAATTGTAGGGCTTTTATTGCTGATCATTTTTGCTATTTACAGTTTCACTCTACCTCGTATAGTTTATATTGTAAATACCAAAAATTTGGTCAAAAATCGTCAATAAAGGGCAATAACTCCTACAAGGAGCCAATACACAACTTCACACTAATAGCAACTATTGTAGACCTTAACATGCTGATCAATTTGAAGTAACGGTTTTCTCTATAGCTATTATAATTTATTAGATAATGATCAAAAACCTGTGTTGACCCCCATGTTCTATTTTTAGTAACAGCGGCCATATTTGTCTGTTGATCAACACCCTGGGTACAAACTTGGAACTAGGAATCCTAAGGATGATTGTGGCCAAGTTTGAAAAAAATTGGCCCAGTGGTTTCAGAGGAGAAGATTTTTGAAAAAGTTTATGACAGACGACGGACGCCAAGTGATAGCAAAAGCTCACATGGACCTTTGGTCCAGGTGAGCTAAAAATGGACTTAAACCATGATTGATATGCATGTTGTGAAACTAAGTTACTATTTAGTGATAAATATAATTTATTTATCACATCCATTAAACAGACAACTAAGGCCTACATATATATTACCTTTATTAATTCTTCTTCTGTACATTTGTAGGGTATACCCCTCATTTTAATACAGACATTTTGTGATTCTACAAAGGAGAGAATAGCATGAAAACAAGCCACCACACTTAGTCAAAGTGGAGACAAGGATTATGGATAAACAAGCAACCACACTTAGTCAAAGTGGAGACAAGGATGATGGATAAACAAGCAACCACACTTAGTCAAAGTGGAGACAAGGATGATGGATAAACAAGCCACCATATACTTAGTCAAAGTGGAGACAACGATGATGGATAAATAAGCCACCACACTTTGTCAAAGTGGAGACAAGGATTATGGATAAATAAGCCACCACAATTAGTCAAAGTGGAGACAAGGATTATGGATAAACAAGCAACCACACTTAGTCAAAGTGGAGACAAGGATGATGGATAAATAAGCCACCACACTTTGTCAAAGAGGAGACGATGATTATGGATAAACAAGCAACCACACTTAGTCAAAGTGGAGACAACGATGATGGATAAAAAAGCAACCACACTTAGTTAAGTTTAAGTGGAGACAAGGATGATGGATAAACAAGGCACCACACTTAGTCAAAGTGGAGACAAGGATAATGGATAAACAAGCTACCACACTTAGTCAAAGTGGAGACTAGGATGATGGATAAATAAGCAACCACACTTTGTCAAAGTGGAGACAAGGATTATGGATAAACAAGCAACCACACTTAGTCAAAGTGGAGACAAGCATGATGGATAAACAAGCAACCACACTTAGTCAAAGTGGAGACAAGGATGATGGATAAATAAGCAACCACACTTTGTCAAAGAGGAGACAAAGATGATGTATAAACAAGCCACCATACTTAGTCAAAGTGGAGACAAGGATTATGGATAAACAAGCCACCACACTTAGTCAAAGTGGAGACAAGGATGATGGATAAACAAGCAACCACACTTAGTCAAAGTGGAGACAAGGATGATGTATAAACAAGCCACCATACTTAGTCAAAGTGGAGACAAGGATTATGGATAAACAAGCCACCACACTTAGTCAAAGTGGAGACAAGGATGATGGATAAACAAGCCACCACACTTAGTCAAAGTGGAGACAAGGATGATGGATAAACAAGCAACCACAATTAGTAAAAGTGGAGACAATGATGATGGATAAACAAGCAACCACACTTAGTCAAAGTGGAGACAAGGATGATGGATAAATAAGCAACCACACTTTGTCAAAGAGGAGACAAAGATGATGGATAAACAATCCACCACACTGTCAAAGTGGAGACAAGGATGATGGATAAACAAGCCACCATACTTAGTCAAAGTGGAGACAAGGATGATGGATAAACAAGCCACCACACTTAGTAAAAGTGGAGACAATGATGATGGATAAACAAGCCACCACACTTAGTCAAAGTGGAGACAAGGATGATGGATAAACAAGCCACCACACTTAGTCAAAGTGGAGACAAGGATTATGGATAAACAAGCAACCACACTTAATTAAGTTAAAGTGGAGACAAGGATTATGGATAAATAAGCCACCACACTTAGTCAAAGTGGAGACAAGGATGATGGATAAACAAGCAACCACACTTAGTCAAAGTGGAGACAAGGATGCTGGATAAACAAGCAACCACACTTAGTCAAAGTGGAGACTAGGATGATGGATGAAACAAGCCACCACACTTAGTCAACGTGGAGACAAGGATGATGGATAAACAAGCAACCACACTTAGTCAAAGTGGAGACAAGGATGATGGATAAACAAGCAACCACACTTAGTCAAAGTGGAGACAAGGATGCTGGATAAACAAGCAACCACACTTAGTCAAAGTGGAGACTAGGATGATGGATGAAACAAGCCACCACACTTAGTCAAAGTGGAGACAAGGATGCTGGATAAAGAAGCAGTTGAGATGTGAAGGGACCCGGACATATTGGAAAGGAAAGACAGTGTAGACGACAAGAAATATACATTGTATCAAGTTCTTATTTGGGAATGCATGATGTACTGCCATCTACCAAGAACTGTGGTGCAGCTGGAGACTGACAAGCCTGATGAAACATTTACATGCCAGGTAGCTCTGTCCCAAGGGCAGTAGCAAGTACAAATGGTGACATAACCAATAATTGATAAAGGCAGTTTTTAAGAAACAGAAAAGAAGGCAGACCTCACAAGGGCCAGCAAATGTGATCAACCTCTTCCAATGTTCATTATCCCAATGATTGCAGTTTACCCTAATAACTTAGATGACTTATATCCTTAACAAGTTTTGTGGCCCTTCTTTGAACAGATTCCAATTTATGAATATCTTTTTTAGGTATGGTGACCCAATACAGGTAGCATATTGCCACAAAGGACGAACAACTGACTTATAGAGTAAGATACATATCCTGTTCCAAGCAATCTTGTATTTTGGATCAAACAAAAAACTCAAAATTACTAGAGGACAATACAATATCACATATCCTTCTGCCAAGCAGTTTGTGAGGAAACAAATATTGAAATTTTAGCCAATGAGAAGCAATGTGCATCTCTGGCAGCCATGTTGAAGTTCCTGCATTATTTGGTTTAATTGTATGGGACAAAAGCTGCTTGTATGATTTTCCCATAGAGTCCTATGTTAAGCTGTGTTCCACGGTAGTGGCCATCTTGGATTTTGGATTGTCCCAAAAAAATCAAACTTTGCAGAGGACCATCTTAGGTACATTTATTCAATATTTCAAATCAATCTGCATGCAGTCTGTAAAAAGATTTTTGAAATTTCAGCGAATCAGAACCCATTAGTGGCCCTAGAAGCCATGTTTGTTGCAATTGGCTCGAAAAACTCAAAATAAGAAGATAAATATTCAACCATCATTTCTTCATAATTTGGCTTCATTGTGTGGAACAGTTTCTGAGAAGAAGTTGTTTGTAAGTTTTTCCCATAGGCCCGTTAGGGTCCTGTTAAACTAAGTGCTGAGATGGTGGCCATCTTGGATTTTGGAACGGCACTAAAATCTCAAACTTTGTAGAGGACCATCTAAGGTACATTTCTGCAATATTTCAAATCAATCTGCACAAACGGTTTATGAGAAGAAGAATTTTGAAATTCAGCCAATCGGAATGCATTAGTGGCCCTGGAATTTGGCTTCATTGTGTGGAACAGTTTCTGAAAGAAGTTGTTTGTATGTTTTTCCCATAGGGTTCTATGTTAATCTATGTCCTGTGATGGTAGCCATCTTGGATTTTGTATTGGCACAAAAAACTTATGACTATTTAAATTCTTATTGTTTAACATAACAGATGATGGACTCCTATAAATACAACCTTCTAAAAGTTGATCATTTCCTTGCAATTTTATTTCGCACCACACAGATTGATTAAAATCCGATTCGCATAAAATATACATTTTAAAAGCAGTTAATGATTTATGAATACAAAAAAAACAACACCTCTTTTTTCAGCCCCATCTAGGAAGATACTGTTCATAATCAAGTAGATTCATCATAGAGGAAGATTCATCATATATGCTACAGACTTGTCCACATAATCAGGTAGATTCATCATAGATGCTACAGACTTGTCCTCATAATCAGGTAGATTCATCATAGATGCTACAGACTTGTCCACATAATCAGGTAGATTCATCATAGATGCTACAGACTTGTCCACATAATCAGGTAGATTCATCACAGATGCTACAGACTTGTCCACATAATCAGGTAGATCCATCACAGATGCTACAGACTGGTCCACATAATCAGGTCGATTCATCACAGATGCTACAGACTTGTCCACTGAATTTTTACAATAAATATCACATAAACCTATAATGTGTGGATTCACCATTGATATATACAGTCCGCGGCGCCATAAGTTTTCAATAACATAAACAAATGAGAAACTGTTTAATTTGTATGAAAATGTATATATCATTAGGAAATTTGAACCTTTAAAATCTTTATTTTAATCCTCAAATTGTAAAATTAAATTCTAGTTGTCTAATAATGATCACAAAAAATTGGCCAAAAAACAACACAACAATAGGTGATTTTAAGTTTTAGTTTGACACAAAAATTTTCATTGTTTACAAAATTACAGTCATTCAACAAGTCCTGAGGTGAAAGAATAACAAATGGACTGTCATTTGGTGTATTTTCCATCAATATCGGGTATAAACTTCATGCTTCCTGTGTAAATGTTCAACAGGCCGCCTAATTCCAGCAACCAAATGCCTAAGTCTGTACTGTGGAAATCTTTGCCATTCTTCCACAAGTGCGACTTCTAATTCTGGAACATTTTGGCATCTTGGGTTCCGTTGATTGACTTTTCGCCCGATAAAGTCCCACACGTGCTCAATCGGATTGATGAACGGTGACATGGCTGGCCATGGAAGTGTGTCAATGGCTTCTGTTTCAATAAAGTCCCTCACAACACGGGCCCAATGGGGTCGAGAGTTGTCGTCTTGAAACATTGGTCTGTCTGCAAGAGCATGGTTGTCAAAATATGTCCTAACGTGACCATCTAAGATTTCATCGCAGTATTTCAGACCATTCAATTTATCGTTGAGAATCTGTAAAGGGAGCTTGCAGTCATGTGAAAAGCATCCCCATACAGTAACGACGCCACCACCGAATGCAGTTGTTCCTACAATATGGTTTCTATCCAAAGCTGTATTCCTTTGCCGTCAAACACGTATCCATTGGTCAGATGACCAATGAATACGTCTCCAGCTTCTTATATTCCAGTGACGATGAAGTCTTGCCAACTCCATTCGTGCTTGGCGGTGCATTCTGTCAGTTCTGGTCGTTTCAAAGGCCTGTGGGCACGTAATCGAGATCTGTGAAGCCTCCGAATAACTGTTCGGTCACTGATTTGACCACCAGTAGGTCACATTCCTCGTAACTGGCCTGCTGTTGGAAAGGGGTGCAATCTGGCTTGACGAGCAAGGAAGCGGTCCTCTCTAGGGGTTGTTTTACGGGGTCTCTCAGATCTTGGGCGATCATCGATTGACTCTGTCTGTCTATGCCTCGCAACAAGTCTGCTAATAACAGAGTTGTTCACCCCAAAATTGGCTGTTATTTGGCACGTACTCATTCCAGCATTTTTCATTTCAATTGCTTGCCAGCGTTCGGCAATATATATCAGTTTTGTGTATCTGGGGCCCACAGCGGAATCCCAGTTTTGGGCAACTCAACTCATATCCCGGCATATAGCCCAATTCCTATCAGGAAAATCATTTTTGAATTTACTTAATTCCAGGCATAAAGCCTTATCACTTTCCTCTGTTTCTTGAAGAGGTCCCTACCAATATCAATCTTCCTATGACTATTTTTGCAGTCTTCAGCTTAAGTTATAGGCACACTTAAATAAATTGCTACGAATAGCACTGTCCTTGTCATTTATACATATTAACCTGTTTTTACCTAAACCTTTCCTTCGTTTAATGCCTAAGCGGGTAATCTCGTCGATAATAACATGATCAATCCCTAATGAATCCTTACATTAACTATTGATGAATTCTATATCTTCAATTTCGGATCTCCTTCCTCGCTCTCTGGTATACCACATAATATAATGTTAGATTATAAAACGCTTATCTTCTTCAGTTTTATCATTGATAATTTGACTTATTTGTTCGGAGACTATCTTAGGTAAGTTATTATTCGTATCAGTAATATTCTTATCCACATTGTTAATTCTTTCATTACAACATTTTAAACTCACAGCAAAGCCCTCGAGTCCGATTCTATTTTAACTTGTCTGGAGTGCATTAATGTTAAAAAAATTTTCTGAGATGTTCCTTTACAACCTTTACATACCAACTGAAGGCTATAATCAGATTTTTGTAGAAAATCATAATCTGCTAAAGGAACTCTTCTACACTTGATATGGAACCATTTATCACAAAATAAACAAGACAAAGCTTTATCGCTGGATACCACGTCTTTGATACAGTCATTGCAAATATCTTTCTGAGCTTTTGGTACCATGTCTGACTCTAAAATAATCACTGAAGTGTTCTCTTTAGTAACTGATATTAATTAACTTATATATTAATACTGTAAAAAGATACTAAAATTCACTAGATGTAGAATACAACTGCAAGACTTAAGATTAAACTGCCTCGAAGAAAGATTAATAGTCAGTTAGAGTTGATAAAATATTTGTTTGTTTGTTTGTTTGATGGTGTTTAACGCCACTTTCAGCAATTTTTCAGCTATATCATGGCGTCCAGTTTTTATTGGGGGAGGAAGCCGGAGTACCCGGAGAAAACCCCCGACCTGCGGTAGGAAAACTGGCAATCCTTGTCAATTAAGATTGGAGTCGAGTACACCCTGCCTGCAGTGAGAATCGAACCCGCAATCTCAGTGTTGACAGACCACGTGATCAATAGTAGACGAACTACCTTGACCACTCGGCCACCGAGGCCCCCGATAAAATATTTGCATAACTTACACGGATTATAGGTTGTTCCTAGCAACTGATAATTAAACAGGTACCAAAATGACCAGGAGTCAATTTCACAAAAAGTTGTAAGGGTAAAATCTATCGTAAGTGCTGATGTCAAAATTAATTCCCTTTGATCTTCCAACACTTACAATAGATTTTACACTTACGACTTTTTATGAAATTAATGGACTCCAGAATCGAGAACCAAACTGACTTGTACCGAGTACCGAAGTGAACAATTAGTTCAGTGCTGAAAAGCCCCGATAGCCTACTAGTAAAAGAAGTCTTAGAATAACCATACAGTATACAGTATGGTTGGTTTATCAGCCCCACCCCACTATTCAGAATCAAACAGTCGTCCTCTTACCTTTCTCCGTGTACTTCGGCTTCCTCCCCAATAAAACCTGGATGCCATGATATAGCTGAAAAACTGCTAAAAGTGGCGGAAACACCAAACAAACAAACAAGTTTCGTCCACTTATAATAACTACCTGGCTTATCTGTAGAACCAGAGCCTGTTGATGTTGATCGAATGTTGGAGTAAAATAATGTTCTTCTTAACAAAGTTCTACAAACTCTGGAAATAGGATGCGCCATAATTTAACTTTCGAGTGCTCGGCCTAATAATGTGATACATTGAAGGTCGTTTATTCAACCACGCTGTCCACTATTATAGGGAAGGAAACGTATCTGATTATGCCTCTTTCTTCTTCTTTGGTTGTCCCTCCAATATTTGGAGCACGCATTAGTTCCATTCATAAAACCTCTATTTTCATGTTTATTTTCCACATTTTTTATAGTTTACAGTATTGATATTTTATGTTTTTATTCAAATGCGAGGTTTCATCTGTAAACGCATTTTCCCGTGCGCAAATTCCGCAAGAAAATCGTGCGGAATGTTTCAGTCAAGTTTGATATGAAACAAGGAATCTGAGACACCTCGGATCGTGACAACTCGGACCGTAATAGAATAAGTCGGACCGCGTTATTCATATACGGTCCGAGTTGTCCTATACCTTATGGTCCGAGTTGTCCTATAATTTATGGTCCAAGGAATCTATATTGTCATGTAAAAATAAAGTTTTCATTTGTAAACTAACGTTTATTTTAGTAACTGTACAGCAGTTGACCAGACTGAAGTTTGTTGTTTGACGTGAAATTTACTATGTATCAGAAAAAACAAAACAAAAAAAATCTTCAACATATATTTATTTTAAAATTAGGGAATTGTGATATCTGTGATGTGATAGTGTTGCTCCGCTTCTTATTTGTATATTGAAGAACAACGATTATGACAGCTACACTCGAATTTCGGCGATGAACACGTCTTGAAAATGCATCGCTTTAATGGACAAGATTTTTTCTGATACACCTGTGTATCATTTGTGATAAATCATTTGTTTAGAGAAATAAATCCGAGTTGTCCGAAACAAGTTTGTACAGAATGCAAACTACGCTAAACTTAAAGAAAAATGTCTATAAAAATGGTCTTACCTTTATATATCCAGGATGTTTAAAGTCCCATTTGAAGCATTATTTGAGATCATTACATTGAATGGCCGACACCATTTAAATATACACTTGGCCATAAGTTAGGGACCACCAGGATTTTAGCGGAGGTAATTTTTTAAAACCAATATTTTTATCAATATATAACCTTCCATTGTTCATTTCACGTTTGGTTTAAAATAGTCGACTATTTTAAAGAAGTTTATGATTTTACTATTCAAAATGTATAGAAAAGGCCAACAAGATGTCGTTGGTAAAAATATGCCATAAAACTGCAAAATCATAACTAAAAAAAGTTTAGTTTGAACCGCTGGTAATGTTACATACAAAGATTTGGCAGGTTGAGGGTTATTAGATGTAAGAAGAAATCATTTTTAAATTATTCACAAGAAAAGAGTCAGTATGGTGTGTATCCACCACGCTTCCGATGCAATTCTTGAACTCGTCTCCTCGTGCTCTGGACAAGTCTCTGAAGTCTATGTTGTGGGAATTGCCGCCACTCCTGAATTAAACTATCACGCAGTTCTTGACATGGAGGGTCACGTTCATTCACTTTCCAGCCGAGATAGTCCCAAACATGCACTATCTGATTCATATCCGGAGACTAAGGGGGCCACGGGTATATCTCAATTGCCTCATTTGCAAGATAATCTTTAACTATGCGTGCTCTATGAGGTCTTGCGTTTCGTCCATGAACACGGGTCTGTTTCCAAGTGGATGCTCATCAAAATGGGGCACAATACGGGGGTTCAGAATCTGATCTCTGTATTTTAAAGCAGTTAGTGTGCCATCTAATGGATACAAGTCTAACTTACAGTCATATGAGAAGCAGCCCCAAACAGTCACTCCGCCACCACCAAAAGCTATAGTTCCCAGAACATTTGCAGGATCAAAAGCTGTGTTGCGTTGACGCCATACCCGCATCCTACCATCAACTGGTTTCAGAAGAAAACGACTTTCTTCGGACCTAGGTCGAATATTCCACCAGATATGGTCACGAGCCCACTGCAGCCGGACATCCATATGTCTTTGTGTAAGTACTGGTCGCTTTTTTGGTCTCCGTGCTCGAAGTCTTCCGCAGTTTAGCCTTCTGTTTAATGTCCGTCTACTTATTCTAACGTGGACATTCCATCGACTTCGCAACCTGTTTGCAGTGGTAAAAGGTTGTTGTCTAGCAAGTCTTCGAAGTAGTCTATCTTCTCTCTCTGCTGTCTTCTTCGGTCGCCCTGATCTTGGCCTTTACCCAACAATACCAGTTTCATTATATCGTCTCATTAGCCTACTGATGACAGAATGGCTAACATTGAACCTATCTGAAACCTGCCGCTGTGTCATTCCAGCCCTTATCATACCAACTGCTTGCCATCTCTCTGCATCTGCTAGTTTTCGACGTACCATGTTGAAATGATTACAAAAACAGGATAAATTTTATCTGTTACGCACGTGCACATGATGAAATGAAAAAAGGCGCCAAACTTGGGTTTTCAAAAGCTGAGGGTAGTGTTTTCTAAATCTCTATTGTTATTGTATCATGAATCGAGCGATTTACAAATTTTTAACAATAAATACTACAAACCTAGCTTTTGGTGATAACATACAAAGAACCAGAAACAATTAATTTTTTATTTATTTGAAGCAAAACCTGGTGGTCCCTAACTTTTGACCTCGATATGTCAAACATGGATTATTTAAGTGAACATAGTTTTTGAAAAGAGGTGTAGTCTTTATGTTTATGTTAGTTTCAAGTTATATTTCACATGTTTAAAATATACAGAACTTCAAAAAATTTTGCTCCGAGAAAATTCAACTGACAGATAGAACCTCACATTTTCTATAATAATAAAAAATATAAACGACAGAAGAAAATGATAAATATAAAAGTGAAATGGGAGGTTTTATGTTATAAAACTAGAGCACGCATCAATAAGAATGATGTGAACTGTTGTAGCAACTGCGGTATATAGCGACTATATATTTTTTTTTAGGTGAATGTGCAGACTAAAACAATAAATTTGTTCATGGACAGTGAATAAAAAGATGCAGTCCAGTATAAATCGGCTCAGATCCAAAGGGCCAAAATAAAATTAATCCCAGTACTTTATGTAAAGTCAGGCTATGAGCCCCACCTACCACCATGTTACCTACCTTAATTAGGATCTTCATGGAACGCTGGATGCTTCTGCAACCAGTATGTCCGTATGATATTTTTCTGTTGTGACTTCCAGCTGTTTTTGTAATGTTCATATTTAATATTTAAATTATATTTAAATATTGATTTTCCTGCTATGATCTCTAGTTATTGATGTTTCTGGTGCCCTTTGAAAGATTCCCTCCGTTGCCTCTGTGTCATATGTTCCAGATAAGATCTTGAATGTTTCTATCACGAACTCTTATTCTCCTAAATTTTAATGTTGGCATCTTTAGCTTTCTTAGTCTTTCTTCGTATGTTAGATTTCTTATACCTTTACATTTTGGATATTAGTCTGCGGTGGGGGACATTGTCAAAGGCCTTCATAATAAAATCCATAGATTGCAGCTATTATACCTACATCATCAATTATCTTTGTCCATTCGTCCATCACCTTGAGCGCAGCTGTAATGTCGTCGATCTGCCTGATATTGAAGTCAAATTGCTTTTTGCTGAATAATTTATTTTTCCTCATATGGTCAACAATTTGTTCCCTTACAAGTTTTTCCATTATTTTACAGATTACGCTGGTCGAACTGGCTGGTCTAGAGTTGCCTGGATCTGATTTGTCCCGTTTTTTAAAATACCAGGTAGCTGATATTTTACCTTGTTTCGATTCCTCGGGTAATTTGCCTTCCTTCATTGAGGTATAGAAAATCATGGTGAATGGTAAACTAATCATATCGCACAATTCCTTTAATGCCTTCGAGTGGATATCATCTGGTCCTGGTAATTTTGCGGTATCCAGTCCATTTAGAAGTTTAAGCACTTCTTCTTGTTTGAAATCTCTAGCCATACTCTCATTCTCTATCATAATCGGTTCAAGTTCTGTAATTTCCTCCTAAGGCTCTTCTGTAAATACACTACTAAAGAAATTGCCTATAGGTTCTGCCTTCTCTGCGAACGGCAATGCTTCTTACCCTAGACTTTGGTTGCAATATTCCAATCGTCACGAAGATGTCTTGCAGTGGCAAACGGTTGGCGTTTGGCTACATGAACGAGTGCTCTATCCTCCCTTTCAGATGTTTTTGGTAGTCGACCTGACCTAGGACGTTCCTGGATAGTTCCATCATCTCGATGACCTTTCAGTAGCTGGGATACAATACTAAAGTGAATGCCAAAGTCTTGTGCTATATGACACAAGCTCTATCCACTATTACGCATTCCAACGATCTGCCACTTCTCAGCTTCACTTAATTTCCGTCTAGGCATTGTAAAAATATAAAGATAAAGTCGAAAAAGACCAGGAGATGATTACTAAATCGTTAAAGAAAACAAGGTTTTTAGGCGTGCTCGACTACTGTATGACAAACTGGTTTTGCTATTTAAAGATTTACCGGAGGAGTTAATTAAAGTAACTTTCTCGTGCTCAAATGGTGGCTTTAGTACATAAATAACACACAGTAAATATTCATTCAGATTTTTGAAATTATAAAAAAAGTGTAGGTTTTGCTTAACGTATGGTGCGGTGTATATTTAAGTAGGTTACTAAAGACTAAGCTTCTTGCCTTATTATCAAATTTATAAACACTATTTAAATACCCTGTTTACATGTAAATATGTATTACTAAAGGCAAAGCTTCTTGCCCTATAGTACCGAAATTTTTGTTTGCGCACCTTAGCTGCCTAAATATAATACTCTATATTACCAAGGCAAAGATTCTTGCCAGAGTGCCACTTATAGTTCCTTAATAAAAGCAAAGTTTCTTGCCCTTGTGCCAAAATTATTGTCTAATTTAGATACTTAATATACTTATGTCTATTACTAAAGGCAAAGCTTCTTGCCTTCGTATCTCTGCTGTTGGCTTCTTTTTTCCTGTCATTTCTAGCTCTGGTTCTCGGGTTCCTGTCGTCCAACTTCTTGGCCACCTTCAAGATTTTATATAACATGAGTTTTGATAGTGCCCTTTTCGGGTGTGCGGCGTCAACATACAGCTTGTAGTTTTTTTATGTACTTAACTTTTTAAAAGTCTGTATCCCCTTTTTGGTGCTATATCTTGGGATAATCTCGGTGTTTTTATAGTGTTTAGCAACCTAACCTGTCGGTTATAATAATCTATTGCATATAGCAAATTCCTACATACAGGTTTGGCCTCGGGGTTAATGCTAAAACAAGGGAAAGTAATCTCAATATTTTGCTTTGGGGTCCTTCTCAGAGTTCGTTTTTTGTTCTGTCTCCCCACCGACTCTATAGTGTTATTATTAATGCCCTTCCTACCCGTAGCCATGGACTCCAGCTCAGTATTAAATAGTTCAATAGAATAATACGTACACTCAAGAAATAAAATCTTTGCCTCTTTGTTAACTTTTGTTAACTATTGTCTTTCCACGTAACTCAAGTTGTTTTCCTTTTCGTTTTTTCCTTTTCGATATTCGAAAATGAAAATGGTATGTTTTTTTTCTTTTAGTCATCAACTTTCCTTTTTGTTATTTGAATGGGAAAATGAACCGTTTTCCATTTCGACATTCATTTTCCTTTTCGTTATTCATTTTCCTTTTCGTTATTCAGTTTCCTTTTCGCTTTTCGAATAGGAAAATGAACCATTTTCTTTTTCGATATTCATTTTTCTTTTCGTTATTCAGTTTGGGTTCCTATTCGTTATCCGAATAGGAAAATGAACCATTTTCCTTTTCGACATTTATTTTCCTATTCGTTATTCAGTTTCCTTTTCGCTTTTCGAATAGCAAAATGAACCATTTTCCCTTTCGACATTCATTTTCCTTTTTGTTATTCAGTTTCCTATTCGGTATCCGAATAGGAAAATGAACCATTTTCCTTTTCGACATTCATTTTCCTTTTCGTTATTCAGTTCTCTTTTCGCTTTTCGAATAGGAAAATGAGCCATTTTTCTTTTCGACATTCATTTTCCTTTTCGTTATTCAGTTTCCTATTCGGATACCGAATAGGAACATGAACCATTTTCCTTTGCGTTATTCATTTTCCCATTCAAATAACAAAAAGGAAAGTTGATGACTAAAAGAAAAAACAACATACCATTTTCATTTGCGAATATCGAAAAGGAAAAAAACGAAAAGGAAAACAACTTGAGTTACGTTGTCTTTCCAGATTCTAGCTTCGGTCATAAAAATTTCTACATTTTGAAAAGAGGGTTCTCTTAATTTATTTATACTTCCCTTTTTGGCAGTTCGCACGTTCCAAACCAGACTATGATGTTGGGTGTAGATTTGTCATTGATTTTGTCTATCACTTTATCCAGTAGGTCGTTATCTGCGAAATTGGCACCGGGTTTGTCCAGGATCTCGAAGCGTCCTATAGAGGGTGCCACCCTTCGTATATATACAACTGCCTTTGCTATCCGAAACTAGCAGAGTGAAATTGTTTTATGTTACACTATTTCGATATCTCCTTATATTCCCTGCTGATTTTTCCCTAAGTCATATCAAAACGTGTTACAAAGGTTCATTAGAAGCATGTGACCCACACAAGGTATATTAGTAGTATCTTAATACAGTGAAACCTGTCTAAACCGACCATCATTGGGACCAGAAAAAATGGCCGGATTGGGCAGTGAATCGGTTTATTAAGGTATTTGAAAAATTTAATTGGGTCGGGGTTTCATTCAACAAATAAGGCATTGATGGATAATACCAATTGACTGTTATGTTATCAACCTGGTAGATTTTTAACACTGATTTTTAATTTTAGTTTAGATGTCTACTTTGTTGCTTTGTTTTGTAAACAAAGTTTTTATTTACGAACAGTTTTAGTTACACTATTCATTTATAAAAAGCGCCAATAGTTGTGTGTTTCTTCGTCTCCTGATGATGGTGTCATCGGTCATAGTTTTCAGTTCTTGTAATTTATTTTAATAACGACAGTCCTTAGCGTTTGCAAAAGTTAATTATTTGATCCAGCGTTTTCAAAATATCCGCGTATCATATCAGCTCTGAACGGTCGGCAACGATTTTTCAATTTTATCAAAATTATGAAAGTTCAATTCCGACTAATCATGACCCTGAGCTAACGCTCAACTGCGCACGCGGAATGTCGTCACCCGGATCATCTTCATCCTCATTCGTTATCTGTGCGGGTCCAGCAAGGAAAATCTTGCCTAGAGAAAACTTTTGAATAGTGTAGTCTGAAGTTTCATTCCAGGATTTAACGATCCCATTTAACAAAACTGGAAAACATTAATTTAAAATTTTATCAATTAAAACAGTTCACCCTATTATGTATACGTAGGTTAAATCGATTTAAGTGTGCAATTACATGCCCTTCAGGCACCCCAAGTTCAAACAATTATTGTTAATTAGTTGTGTAAACAAAGACACATGGCTTTGCGTTTGATATTATCGATTTGTAATCAAGCCGCTTTTATGAGGGTCTTTATAATAACAAATTGTGTATTGAGGATTAACTTTTACTCCGGTGTTCGGAATACACAGTGGGCCGGTATAGTGAGGTATTTTCATAACTCAAATCATTGCATTGTATCACACGTGGCGTTATAACTAATTTCAGGTACGGTTTACTGAGCATTGCGCGATAATATAGTTCGATGTTTGCATTTAACGAAGTAAGTACTTTCTATCTGTAATATTGTTTTGATTATTTTTCAGGTGAAAAACAGTATGTTTTGTATTGCGAAATGTTATAAGTTTGTTCTTTGCATTTGAATAAAAATATAATTCTGTTCATATATTCGTACGCGATCAAGCTGGCTAGTGTTGTATTCATTACATTATGTGCACGTGATTATGTGTCATAACCATTTATTGTAAATCACGTGTTGTAAATGTGTTGAACAAATAAACATTTCGTACTATTATCATAAATGCACATTAAATCTACTCTCATTTGAATTTAATTATATAACAAGAAAAGGTATGCGTTAAACCCATATCCAGAGATGTTCGATTTATATGTTATAGGTGTATCCCATTTGGTTTAATAGTTTTTTTTCAATTTGTTTTATTTAAAATTTTATCATATGCTGTAAAGGCAGGGGCGTAGCTAGACTAGTTACAATGTGGATTCACAAAGAACTAGTGGGGTCCGGGTATGCACCCCGGAATATTTTGAAAACAATGGTGCAATTTGGAGAATTCTAGTGGTTTATTTAGAACTGAAATGGACAGTTTATTGATTACAGGGATAGATTGCAATTTTGTTCTTAAAATAATGTGGATTCAGCCGCGTACTCGCGTATAGGCAGCTACGCCCCTGAAATATAGACGATTGTGAAAGGCAAGAAATAATCATCTTGATTATAATATCTCAACTTTGAGAAGAGTACTGTAATAAAAAAAGCAAAGTTTTCGAAGAACATATATATATTGTTTACCAATAAAAATACATTGACCATAGTCAAGTGGTTCTGTGGGGGAAAATGTGAATGTAAGATCGGCAGTTATCGCGTCCTCGGAAAATCAAAGAAAACATACCGACAAGTTACAATTTTTATTGATTTAATTTTACTGTAAATTCATGTGATGTTATATATTATTTTCCATTACACTATTTATTGTAGATGAGTTTGAGCCAATAAAATTATTTATATTTGTATTTGTATTTGTATTTTAATAATCTCTCATATTACAATACAAAATGGGTTCCTGTTTTAATCCTCCATTTACTTTAATTGAGTTTCCCCGATATGGTTCAACCATATCTTCTCTTGTTACTTAAGAAATTGAAAACAAAACGTTGGGACCGAACTTTTTGATCGGTATAGACAGTGTTCCGGTTTAGTGAGGGGTCGGTTTTTAGAGGTTTGACTGTAACTGTCATCGTACTTAACGTTGAAAACTCTATTAACACACTGATTGGTAGAGCATCCACAATTGTATTAATAAAGGAGAAAAATCTAAGATTGAGCACAAAAAATATTAACTTCTGTTTACTAATGTAAAATAAAAAAATTAAAATAACCAAATATTTTATACATTATTAATATACTTCATAAAGATAAAATATGTCAAAATTTAAATCTAAAAAGGTCAAAGAATGGCGACAAATTACTTGTTGAATTACTTGATGTTAAACTGAAATCTACAGCTATGCACTACGATAAAATTCCACATAGTTTGGACTAAATATTGAGAGTTGGAAACTTAAACCCTGATGGCAGGTATAACAACAGAACCAATGAAACGTCATGCAAAAATCAATACAGAGACCTATGTCTAGTCTGAGAAAAGTAAGGTTTAAATAAACTGGTAATGACCCTTCACACACAGCGCAAATACTAGTATATTAATAATAATAACTGTACCCCTCATTGACTGACATTTTAAATAGACTGTAAATTTCAGTTGTTTACATCGTTCTCTATGTAAAGTGTACAAAAGTCCTCTTGAACCTGCTTCAATTTTAACAAAGACGTCAGTCTGTAACACCACTGGAAGCGATGAATGAGTAACATCTATTAGGAATTGCATCACCCGATTTTTGTCACTAAAATATTGCTTATCAAGGCTCTGTCTACGTTTTAAACAATAACATACAAAAAAGTCAATGTTTTTACTTCTAACATGCGATGTGCTTGCACAAAATAGTAAAATAGTAGAAAGTGTTCAATAGCCTCATCGCTCTGCTGACATAGTGGACAAACTGGACTAACTTTATATTAGTTGAACTTGGAAAGACTAGACTGTAACATATAAACTCCAGACAGTAATCTTGATTTTATATTTGCTTTTCTGTCTCCTTAGTACAGGATGGCTCGTCACCTAATTACGCCAACATTTGCGTTTTATATGGCAAATAAATTGATCAATATTACTGACAATCAACTACCCTTTCTTGAGTTATACCCTTGTATCCTTTGCGGGACATAGGTCGTCAACAAAGGATTTCTACTGTCCTTGGCTGGCTTTTCGATTTGCCCTCATGTCTTGACGAGTTATTTGATGTCAATCTTGTACAATCGACCTCCGCCTCCACCAAGAGTATTTAGGTCTATACCTCTCTTTCGCTGTCATCGAGGGTTTCATTAAAGTGACTGACGTACGATAGCGTTGTTCCGCTTTCTTACATGAATGGTCTATCAAGCTCCACATTCTTTTATTAATTTGGATGTATCATGTTTGCTGGTTTGTTCTGGTCGATAGCTCCTCATTCGTAATCTTATTTTGCCATTTTATTTTTAGGATAGTGTAAGCATCTGTTTATGCTGGTCACGGACACGCCACTCGACTTTGTGACCACTTTTCTTATAATCTGGCATTTAAGAAATGATATGCAGAACGCGTTTTGGATGGAAGATAGTGAAATCGATTTTAATGCGAAAATAACCACGACACAATCAGCAAAGGGCTATTAATGCTTATGTCCGTTAAATGGCGAAAACTACTCTCTGACCAGTAAACGTTTTGAGTTTCTGTGTTGCTGTTTTTGTTGTACGCCATTTTTCTCAGATGCATACAGCAGCAATGAATTCACATTTGAGTTTTTTTCAGATTTTCTAAATGACAAGAAATTTTCCATGAATGGTGAAGCATGTTTTTTAACAGACTGTTGGTATTCCCATGGGTACTAAAGTTGCTCCTTTCCTCGCCGACCTGTTAAGGTACTCTTGTGAGGCTGAGTTCCTAGAAGGCCCATTGAAGAAGAAAGAAAAGACACTGTCCCAGCTCTTTAATTTCACATTCCGACATATTTTTGATGTTTTGTCCCTGAACAATGCCTAATTCCGTTACTATTATTATATTCAATCTATCCAAGCGAGCTGGAAATTAAGACACCACCAATACACATACGTCGCCCTAGCTCTTACTTTGACCTACTTGCCAGGGAAAATACAAACTAGACTATACGACATAAGTGATTACTTCAACTTTCCAACTGTCAACTTCCCTCATACGCTTATCTGATATTTATAAATTTGCTAGACTACATTGATGTTGCACAAGTTTCAAAAGTAACCCTCTATTAAACACTGTCGAACCCTATTTAAAGATCGACAAAGCACACATATAGTTACATGTTCCACTCCAAATTTCGATCAATAATAATAACTTTTATTTACACGATGTATATTTGAGTTATTAATGGTATTTTATCATTACTATCAGAAACAGATTCGAAGATACTGAGGGGTATTCAAGAGACAATATTAAATCAGGTCCTGTATGTAATATGACAATGGTTGTTTTATATAGGAGAGAGAAATAGATGTAGAAAAAGAAGAGATTTAAAAGAAAAACAAATACAAACAAAAACAAGATTTTTGTTACACATATGAAGTGCTGGCTTGATGTCTGGTTTGGGGGGTGGGGGGTGGGGGAGGAGTGGTTGTCCTGGGTCTAAAGTGATATGAATATACTTTTGCAAAAGGGAATCTAGAGTATAAAAAAGCGGGAGATATTAAATTTCCAGGGACAATGAGATTTTTATTGAAGCATTGAGAACTATAACTTATGATGATAGATAGGCTTAAATATCGGTAAACAATACCTCAAATTTCCTCCAATTTGATTGAAATTCATTGAATATTTGTTTTTTCACTGATATCATCTTTTCAGTTTGATACATGTCTTTAAGTTTAGTTTTGAATACACATAAAGATAGACTTTTTTTAGACATCTTTGAGTGTATATGTAATATTTAATTATAAGTAGTATAAAGTTAAAAGCATTCCCTCTGCAAGCATTTTCTGTATCACCAAAACGAATTTGTGTTTTAGAAAAAGACTGAAAATCTGAAACATTCTTATCTTTGAACCAACTTTCGATTTCATTAAGGAACTTCTGAATCGTGGGACGGTCCCATAAAATGTATTCTATAGTTTCGTCTTGGCTATGACGAAAACTGCATGTTTGGCTGTCAAGAATCTTAATTTTACCTAAGATATGATTTGTAACCAGTATATTGTGGTTAACTCTGAATTGTAACCATTGTAATTTTGTGTTTTTTGTGACAACAAATGGAAGCATATATATTTTGTGCCACTGATCATGAGAAAGTTTGTAAATTTTTGTTAATTTTTCTTGTGCTGTTGGAATGATGTTATTTCTATTAAGTACATTATATATGTCTTTTGATCCCTTTTTATTATTCAAAATAATCCTTAATGTATTTGGAATAAAAGGATTACATAATTTTCTTTTTTCCAGCACCTTGAAACAATACAACTTTGACATATCTTTAAGGCAACTAATAATACTATTAAATGTCATAAAATTTACCTTAATATTAAATATTTCTGAAAATTTTTCAAATGTGTAATATTTACCTTCCTCATCAACAAGATCATTTATATATCTTATGCCCTTTTTAAACCAATCTTGATAGAGTACAGCTCTATTTTCAATTTGTATATGTTTATTTAACCAAATCGGTGTTGACAAGTAATCATTCCAGCTTTTATTGATCTCTTGGTCTTTTTCAATTATACATTTCCATGAAACCAGCACATCCTTCCAAAATTCGTTGGTAACTTTATTAATAGTTTTGTCTATATATGCTATTCCACATGAAAAAAGTTTTCAAAATCTATACATGAGTTTACAATACTCTGCCACTTACTGTCACTTAACACCAATCTTCTTATCCAAGTTGTTTTTAATGCCATTATGAAATTCTTACATTAATCATTCTTAACCCACCATCCCTGAACTCTTTTTCAACTACTTCTTTTCTAACTTTACTCAAAGGTGATTTCCAAACAAAATCTAATAACATGCATTCAATTTCGTGTATAGTTTCTTTATTAGGATTTGGTAGAGTAATGAATAGCTGATTCAGCAATGGAAGAATAAGAGACTTAACAACAGTTATTTTCCCTATTGGAGTAAGAATTCTTTTGTTCCATTGCTGGATCAGGCATTTCATTTTTTGAACATAAGGTTCATAGTTAATTCTGATTATCTTTGTAAGATCAACGTCAAAATTTACACCCAATACCTTAAAAGTAGATTTCCCCCATGACAGTTGCCTATTTTCACATAGAATTTCTGTAGAATACTTTTTACTACCAAACCAGATAACTTGTGTTTTCGAAAAATTGATTTTCAAACCTGATATTTTAGCAAACCAATCCAGTTCTTCAAGTGTTTCTGATAATGATTCAGATGAACCATCTAGAATAATAGATGTGTCATCAGCAAATTGGGAAAGTTGATGTTCTATTTGGCACACTTTAATTCCTTTTATTTTGTTATTGCCTTTAATTTTTAATGCCATAATTTCTGCACAGAGAATAAATAAGTAAGGGGAAAGTGGATCCCCTTGTCGACAACCTCTTCCAATCTCAAAAAAATTGATAGGTTACCTCCTTGAATTGCAGCAGATTTGATATTTTTATAAAAGACATGCACCCAGTTTAATATTGTTTCTCCAACATTAAAGTAGTAGAGAACATTTCTAATAAAAGACCACTAAAGTGAATCGAAAGCCTTTTCAAAATCTATAAGTAAAAATAATCCTGGAATTTCATGTGTTTCTGTAAACTCCATGATGTCAAACAGTAATATAGTGTTTTCTCCAATATACCTTCCAGAAATAAAACCAGTTTGATCAGAACTTATCAGTGTTGGAAGAACATTTTTAATTCTATTAGCAATGACTCCTGAACCTATTTTGTAAATAGTGTTTAAGAGGGATATAGGTCTCCAATTTTTCAGTAAATGTCTGGAGTTATCTCCCTTTGGTAAGCATGTTATTATGCCCTGTTTTTGTGTAATTGATAAACTACCTATTTCATACCCATAATTTAGAGAAACCACAATAAAAACCCTCAGATCTTTCCAAAAGAACTTAAAAAATTCTGCTGTAAAACCATCAGACCCTGGACTTTTATTATTTTTCATTTTTTTTTTTAGATTTCACCAGCCTCTGGAATTGTAATTAAACCTTCCATACTGTTTTTTTCCTGTATATTTAATTTTCTGACATTCATCCCACCTAAGCCTTCA
Organism: Limnoperna fortunei; assembly: GCA_944474755.1. Classification (NCBI taxonomy): domain Eukaryota; kingdom Metazoa; phylum Mollusca; class Bivalvia; order Mytilida; family Modiolidae; genus Limnoperna; species Limnoperna fortunei. Next base: position 13,580,820 of record OX104117.1, read on the forward strand.
ACAATATCTTCTAGTTTACACCCACCCTCTATGTCATTATTTTTGTATAAGTTTTCATAATAATAAATTCTGTATCTCATTTAAAATATCTTTTTGATCTGTGATTATATTTCCGTTTTCCTTTTCAATTTTTTGTATAATTTTATTAGTATAATTTCTAGATTCTAATCCGCAAAAGTATTTTGTAGGTTTTTCTCCCTCTTCGATCCATTGTGCTCGTGATCTAACTAAATTACCTTTTAATATTTCCTTTCTCAAATTTTCCAATTCTAGTTTTTACATTCCAAAGTGTCTAAATTTTCTTCATTAACAGAAGTTTCAAGCTGGAATATTTCATTTACAAGATTATCAATTTTTCTTTGTTTTTGTTTCTTCAAAAAACTAGAAAAAGAAATAGTTTTACCTCTTATTTCTATTAGCAGCGTTTCTAGAAAAAGTTGGACATTAATAATCAAATGTAGATCCTGATCCTCTATTAAATGAAATTGTGCCGGTTATATACTAAAGCGGCTTACTGTTGTTTTACTTCAAATATTTTCTTTTTAACAATATCTATGTATTCCTTCTCATATAACAAAGAATTGTTGAATTTCCACAGGTCTTTGCCTTTTGTAAACTGGTTAAATTCTAGAAAAGGGTTATCATAGAGTGATCGGAACGATAACTGGGGTCAATTGTACAATTGCTTAAGTTATTAAGCATTCTGTCTGTAATCAGAAAAAAGTCTAACCTTGCCTGCTTAAAAGGTGTTTTCTTTCTCCACGTATAACGTCTGGAATTTGGGTTTAATTCTCTATAAGGATCAATAAGATTTCTTTCTTCGATAATTTAAGGAGGTTTTCCCTTGCTCTTTTATTGTTTACATGTACATAGTTATAACAGTCAATATCTGGTTTTAGTACGAGATTAAAATCACCACAAATTACAAATTTTTCATTTCCAAAGTCATCAATTACTGACATTATATCAGTATAAAAGTTTGGATTGTCAGTATTTGGTCCATATATTGTAATTAAAGTGAACTTAAGATTATTAGTATGCAGGTCTAGAGCAAGAAAGTTCCCTCTTTCATCACATTTTTCCTTTGATATTTTAAATTCAAAGTTGTTATTAAATAGAACACAGATACCCCTAGAGTTTGATCTAAAAGAACTAAAATAACAATCATAGCCCCACAATGATCTAACAGATTTTTCTATGTCCTTAGTAAAATGGGTATCCTGAAGACAGTAAATATTACATTGCTTTGATTTTATATAGTTAAAAACATCTCTGCATTTACTCTGATCTCCCAATCCTTGACAATTAACTGACAAAATTTTTAAATTAGTCATTTATGTAATAATATTTGAAGTACCCACGCACAATAATTTCAGTATCATAACATTCGTGTGAAAAATGTTAAAACATGACAACCACCATTCCAAAACAATCAAGCGCAGTACTAGTTCACCAGATAATACCAATATAAAACAGAAAATAAGTTGAGTGTAGAGAAAAGAGTGTAGAGACAGAAAAAAGAAATGGCATGTGTTATTAGGATCAAGAATGATCAACATTCTAAAATACATATAGTATAGCAGTTTATACAGTTAACAAGTATTTACACTAAATCATGTGTATTTACTAAACATAACAATCACTCATAGAAAAATTTCAATTGGCGTTGCTATTTTGTATGGTGAGTACACAATATTTGCTGAAAATCTTACAATGAAATAAAAAAAATATCTGAGCTATATTCGCTTGTCCATGGCAAAAATTTTGTGAGATCTCATAATAATTGGTAGACGTGAAGATTTTACATGTAGTAGTAGTAGGTAAAAAAGACACATTCAAAAAGAAAAGGAAAAATATATACTCTCAGGCTCAAGGGCTATTATGTGTATTTACATGTAAGGTAGTGAATACTATTCACTATATGTTGACTACATAATCCATGATAATAACATTGCTTTCCTATATACACCTGTAATAATTGGATACATGTATAAGTATTTTTTCACCTCATAATTAGGTAATCATAATCTTGTGTTTACAAGCGTATAGTACATGTATCTGTACTGTAGTTAAAAAAAAGGTATTGATATTTTCTTCTATAGTATAGTTCCTATTGCATAATATATAGCTATATTCAGTACATGTATGTCTATAAAAATAAGGTTAAATTTGAATCTTTGGTAAAGGAAAAATGTTTTATATTTCTGATATCTATTTCAACTGTCTCTGTATACTAATACTTGTATATATAACATAAACAACAGAAAGAAAAAAGTCTTACAATACCTTAATGTCCTTGTCTGATTCTTAGATCAATATCATCATAAAGGTCAAATTTCAATTGCAAATGTTCATTTGTTCATGCATAGACACTAGAATTAAAATACCACACTGATTCAAACCTATGAGATTCTCTAAGCCGCTTCATTAGTTCATAATTTTTTTTGGTAATATCGTCAATGAACACTAGTCTATTTTTTAAGTTCTTTTTTTCCCTCTTTTTTACATCGCTACTAAAAAGTCTCACAATAACAGGTTTATCTCCTGGTTTACTGGAAGGAAGGCGATGAATAGCCACAACATCTCTTGGGTTCAACTCCACGTTCAAATCATTTTTAACCAGCTCAATAAAGTCTTCTCCCAAGTTTTGTTTTTCTTTCCATTTCATGTTGAAAACCTTGATGTTGTTTTTCGTGAGTATTGTTCGTTGTAATTTGTCCTTGTTAAAGCATCTCTAGTCATGTTTTCCACTCTATTGGAGTCTATTCTTACTTTAGAAGTCTGTTGTTTTACTGTTTCTAATTGCTGCTTCATGGTTTCATTTTCCAGTGATAGAGCATCAATCTTTTCTTGCATCTCAGTTTTCACAACTTGGCAATTTCTATGTCAAACTTGTCCTCAATTTTCTTTTCATAATTATTGAGCAGTTTGTTAACAATGTTCACTACCACAGCTTCCAAGTCACTACTTCTTACTAAATCCTTTGTAGCTTCGTTAAGGTCACTAATCTTAGTTACCCCCTGAAGGTTGGAATTAATATCCTGAATATCCTTTAATAAATTCTCAAGTCCTGTAAAGTCTAAATCAAAAGTTTTGTTAGAGTTATTTGAATGATTATGAGAGTCACTTGACAACTGTGAGTGTGTCCTGCCCTTCTTGAGGGGGGGGGGGGTTTCCTTTGTTGAATCCAACTTTGCACTTAGTAGTGTCTGAAATATTGATACTGCAAAAACTTTATTCTACATTGATGACAAATATGTTGTTGTGCCAGCAGATAAGGCCCCTAAGGACCCACCTGATATGTAATAATATCCTAAAGTTTCATTGAAATTAAAGCACACTGTTTGAGTTATTGTCTGGAATTGTTTATTGTGTAAATATTTTATCATTTTTGGCAACTATGACCTTGAAATTGGACAGTTTCTACCAAAATCGATAGGCTTCTGAAACCTTATATGAAAATATCTCCCAAAGTTTCATTGAAATCAAAATGCAAACTTTTTGAGTTATTATCCGGAAACATCTTGTTTGTATACATTTCAAACGTTTTTTGACAACTGTGACCTTGAAATCTGATCCATCTAATATGAAAAAAGATTCTAAAATTTCATTGAAATCAAATGCAAACTTTTTAAATTATCATCCGGAAACCAAATTTAGCCGGATGAACAGACGGAAGGACGGACACGAGAACCACTATATACCCCTACTCTCTCGAGTTGGAGGATAAAAACAAGTGTAGGACAATTTCTGAGAAGAAACCATTTTATGTTTTTTTCATAGGTTAGTATCGGTTAAGTGACGTTAAATGGTTTCAGCAATCTGGTATTGGATCAAAACCAAAACTCAGTTCTGGCAGCCATGTTGAATTTCCTTACTAAAAATAATAAGATTACTATCCAAGATTAACTGCATTATTTGATTTAATTGTGTGGAACAGTTTCGGAGAAGCTGTTTGTATTGTTTTCCCATAGGGTCCTATGTTAAGCTATGTTCCACGGTAGCGGCCATCTTGGAATTTGGATCGTCACAAAAAACTCAAACTTTGTAGAGGGCCATCTTATGTACATTTATGCAGTATTTCAAATCATTTGGAAACATATGATATGTGCTAGAATTAAGTATTTTCAAGACAACATTTTATGGGAGAGCAATTTAAGTGAAACTGATGCTCACAAACTTAATATCAAATCAAAATTCTGGCAGGACATACTTATTTGGTATTCATCTCTGAATTTTGAAAGTTTAAAAAACAAAGTCTCAAAATCAGATATAGTTTGGTATAACTCTATTGTTACCATTGATAACAATATACTTTATATTAAAAAAAATTGTCTGAAAAGGGTATTAAAAAAGTAGGTGATTTTCTTGATGAAAATGATAGTCTCCTAACATATCAAATGTTTCTTAACAAATATAATGTCAATATTAATGCTTTAACATATTATGGCATCACCACATGTATTAATAAAGCTTTGATCAAAGAAGATATTGTACAAAAACCACCTATGATATCAAATCTAAAAGGTAGGCAAAATATTTCAAAATTTATCTACTCATATTTTATAGATAAGAAATGACCAAATAAAGTCAATGTCAAAGGTATTGAGAAATGGCAACAAAAACTAGAGGTAGAGTTGGATTGTTCCATATTGTTTAATGACATATATAGAACCACCAATGATACCAAACTCAGAAACTTTCAATTTAAATTACGTCATCATATTCTTCCAAATAACAAATTATTACATAAGATGGGGAAAAAAGACACTACTTTATGTAATTACTGTAACAAAGAGGAAGACTCAATATATCATTATCTATGGGACTGTCCAGTTACTCAAAATTTTTGGTCTATATTAAATTTTTGGATTTCATCAGCATTGGAAGTAGAAAATGTTGATCTTTCTCCTAAACTTGCAATTCTAGGGATTTTCCCAGACTCATGTACACTGCCTGAACTTGTTCCATTTTTGTTTCCTATTAGCAAGAAATTATATCCATTGCTGTAAGTGGACTGAAGCCAAGCCAGACCTAAGTGTTTTTCAACAAAAAGTGAAACAAAGAGAAAATTTAGAAAAAATTAATGCATTAGCTGAAAATGCACTATATCAACATGAAAGGAAATGGTCCCTTTTAAAAGAGCATCATGTACATGTATTGTACTAGTAGGTATTATGTAATCTTTTCTGCATTGTTTGATGGCATTGGACAACAAATATCATATATTTTGTAACATATTTATTATAAATATTATGGACTCAATTTATACATGTGTATTGGTATATATGTGTATGTGTGTGTATATGTCTATGTATATGTGTATGTATTGATTAAGTAACTACCTCAAGTAAATATCCTTAAGATTCACAAAAATTAAATGAAAAGATTTAATGTTGCAATACAATCAATTAAGAGACCTGTGCAATCAAATAATATGCAGAAAAATTAATCTACACTATATTTATATTCAACATGATATGTGCAAATAATGTCTTTGTATGTTATGTCTTGTATTGTTTGTATATGTCTGTAATAATATATTGAAATCTCTTTAAAAAAAGTATTTCAAATCAATCTACCATGCATTTTATGAGAATTTTGAAAATCAGCCAATCAGAACGCATTAGTGGCCCTGGAAGCCATGTTGAATTTGTAATTGGCTCGAAAAACTCAAAATACAAAGATAACTATCCAACCTGAATTCCTTCATAATTTGGCTTCATTGTGTGGAACAGTTTCTGAGAAGTTTTTTGAATGTTTTTCATATAGGATAGGGTCCTATGTTGAACTATGTCCTGCGATGGCGGCCATCTTGAATCTTGGCACAAAAAACTCCCATCTTTGTAGAGGACCATCTAAGGTACATTTCTGCAAAATTTCAAATCAATCTGCTAAGCGGTTTATGAAAGATTTTTGAAATCAGAATACATTAATGGCCATGGCAGTCGTGTGTCATATTTGATCAGTACTAAAAAACTCAAAATTTTGGTTCCCATTGGCCCAGTGGTTTAGGAGGGGGGAAGATTAAAATGTGAAAAGTTTACGGACGACTTTGTCTTTGTATACCTTTTCACAACACACAAAAACAAGTGTTTGTAGTTAAAAAGGGAACAAAAACAAAACCAGGGTTAATACAAGAAACAAGTGTTTGTAGTGAAACTGGGGACAAAAACAAAAACTAGAGTAAATACAAGAATCAAGGGTGTTTTGAGAAGTGGGACAAAAACAAAACTATAGTGAATACCGGAATCAAGTGTTTGTAGTTAAAAGGGGGACAAAAATAAAACCAGAGGCTCTTAAGAGCCTGTATCGCTCACCTGATTTTATAGGCAATTAAGATGGCATTTCCCTGATGTTAAAATAAGTCCTGTAATTTTCAATAAACTTTAAATAGGACCATCCAAACAATATTACTAGAAAGCTTTGTTTCATTGGTTAACCGGTTGTATAGAGATTTTTTTATTTGCCCATAGGGTCCTATGTTAAACTAAGTCCTGCGGCGGTGGCGGCCATTTTGAAATTTCCAATTGCCATAAAAACATAAACTTTATAGAGGACCATCCAAACAATATTGTTAGTAAGTTTTTGTTTCCATTGATTAACCGGTTTCAGAGAAGAAGCCTTTAAAAACTTTTTCCCATAGGGTCCTATGTTAAACTAAGTCCTGCGGTAGCGGCCATTTTAAATTTCCAATTGACAAAAAAAAACTTTATAGAGGACCATCCAAACAATATTGCTAGTAAGTTTTGTTTCCATTGGTTGACCGGTTTCAGAAAAGAAGCCTTTCAAACTTTTTTCCATAGGGTCCTATGTTAAATTCAGTCCTGCGGTGGCAGCCATTTTGAATTTCCAATTGCCATAAAAACACAAACTTGATAGAGGACCATCCAAACAATATTGTGAGTAAGTTTTTGTTTCCATTGATTAACCGGTTTCAGAGAAGAAGCCTTTTAAAACTTTTTCCCATAGGGTTCAATGTTAAACTAAGTCCTGGGGTGGCGGCCATTTTGAATTTCCAATTCCCATCAAAAGCACAAACTTTATAGAGGACCATCCAAACAATATTGCTAGTAAGTGTGGTTATGATTGGTTAAACGGTTTCAGAGAAGAAGCCCTTTTTAACTTTTTTCCCGTAGAGTCCTATGTTAAACTAAGTCTTGAGGTGGCGACCATATTGGTTTACCAATCAACATAAAAAACACAAACTTTGTAAAGGTCCATGCAATGAACATTATGGCCAAGTTTGGTTTCAATTGGCCAAGTGGTTTCAGAGAAGAAGATTAAAATGTAAAAAGTTTACAGACGTCGACGACGACGACGACAACGACGACGACGACGCCGACGGACGCAAAATGATAACAATAGCTCCCATGACCCTTTGGGTCAGGTGAGCTAACTAGAGTGAATACAAGAATCAAGGGTGTTTTGAAAAATGAGACAAAAACAAAACTAGAGTGAATACAAGAATCGCGTGTTTGCAGTGAAACGGGGGACAAGAACAAACACTAGAGTGAATACAAAAATCAAGGGTGTTTTGAAAGGTGGGACAAAAACAAAAACTAGAGTGAATACAATAATCAAGGGTGTTTTGAAAAGTGGGACAAAAACAAAAAAAACTAGAGTGAATACAATAAACAAGTGTTTGTAGTGAAAAGAGGGACAAGAACAAAAACTAGAGAGAAAACAAGAAACAAGTGTTTCTAGTGAAAAAAAGGACAAAAAACAAAAACTAGAGTGAATATAAAAAAAAGTGTTTGTTGTGAAAAGGGGGACAAAAACAAAACCTAGAATGAATATAAGAAACGACTGCTTGTAGTGAAACGTGGAAAAAAAAATAAAAAACTAGAGTGAAAACAATAAACAAGTGTTTGTCGTGAAAAGAGGGACAAGAACAAAAACTAGAGTGAAAACAAAAAACAAGTGTTTGTAGTGAAAAAGGGGGACAAAATCAAAAACTAGAATGAATTTAAGAAACGAGTGTTTGTAGTGAAAAAGAGGACAAAAATAAAAACTAGAATGAAAATAAGAAACAATTGTTTGTGGTGAAAAGGGAAAAAACTAGAGCAAATACAATAAACAAGTGTTTGAAAGTGAAAAAGGGGACAAAAACAAAATCTAGATTGAATAAAAAAACAAGTGTTTGTATTGAAAAGGGGGACAAGAACAAAAACTAGAGTGAAAACAAAAAACAAGTGTTTGTAGTGAAAAAAAGAACAAAAACAAAAACTAGAATGAATATAAGAAACAAGTGTTTGTACTGAAACGGGGGACAAAAACGAAAACTATAGTGAATACAAGAAACAATTGTCTGTAGTGAAAAAGAAGACAAAAATAAAAACTAGAATGAATATAAGAAACAAGTGTTTGTAGTGAAACGGGGACAAAAATAAAAACTGGAGTGAATACAATATACAATTGTTTGGGGTGAAAAGGGAAAAAAACTAGAGCAAATACAATAAAGAAGTCTATGTAAGTGAAAAAGGGGACAAAAACAAAATCAAGAATAATACAAAAAACAAGTGTTCGTAGTGAAAAAGAGGACAAACACAAAAACTAGAATGAATATAAGAAACAAGTGTTTGTAGTGAAAAGGGGGACAAAAACAAAATCTAGAGTGAATACAGGAAACAATTGTTTGTAGTAAACTAGAGGCTCACGGGAGCCTGTAATCGCTCACCTGGAATCCAAATGAGTTCAATATTAAAATTTTTTAAATTAACAGTTTCAGTCTAGTTGTTATAGCTATTAAGTTACTGTGCAAAAACTTAACATTTCTTCAAATATTTTGTTAAATACAATAACTCATATAAGGTGCTATCGACAATTTCTGAAAATTAAATGGTTTTTAGGCATTGTCCTTTAGGGTAATTTAGAAATTTACCGTTTTACTCTACTAATAGGTGTGATGTAGACTAATTTATAATTAAAAAAACTGTTCATTTGTCCAAATTCATAATGAAAGGGCAATTACTCCTATAAAGAGTCATCTTGCAATTTTGGACTAAGCAATCATTTGTAGGGCTTCTATTGCTGATCATTTGTGCAATTTACAGTTTCAATCTAGCTACTATAGTTTTTAAGTTACAGGATAAAAATGTAAAATTTCATAACAAAATTGTCATTTAGGGCAATAACCCTATAAGGAGTCATCTGACAATTTCAGACCAATTAAGTGAATTGTAGGGCTTTTTTGCTGATCATTTTTGCAATTTATTATTTCACTCTAGCTGTAATGGTTTTTAAGTTACAGGACAAAAACGGAAAATTTCATAAAAAATTGCAATTTAAGGGCAATAACTCCTAAAAGGAGTCATCTGACAATTTCAGACTTTATAGTAATTTGTTGGGCTTGTATTGCTGATCATTTTTGCTATTAACAGTTTCACTCTAGATGTTACAGTTTTTAAGATACAGGACAAAAACGGAAAATTTCATAAAAAATTGTCGTTTATGGGCAATAATTTATTTAAGGAGTTGTCTGACAATTTCAGACCAACCAAGTGAATGGCAGGGCCTTTATTGCTGATCGTTTTTGCAATTTATTATTTCACTCTAGCTGTTATGGTTTTTAAGTTACAGGACAAAAACGGAAAATTTTAATTAAAAATTGCAATTTAAGGGCAATAACTCCTATAAGGAGTCATCTGACAATTTCAGACTATAGTAATTTGTAGGCCTTGTATTGCTGATCATTTTTGCAATTAACAGTTTCACTCTAGATGTTACAGTTTTTAAGTTACAGGACAAAAACGGAAAATTTCATTAAAAAATTGTCATTTATGGGCAATAACTTATTTAATGAGTTGTCTGACAATTTCAGACCAATCAAGTGAATTGTAGGTCCTTTATTGCTGATCATTTGTGCAATTTACAGTTTCAATCTAGGTGCTATACTTTTCAAGTTACAGGACAAAAACGAAAAATTTCATAAAAAATTGTCATTTAAGGGCAATAACTCGTATAAGGAGTCCTCTGACAATTTCAGACTAATACAGTGGATTGTAGGGCTTGTATTGTTGATCATTTTTGCTATTTAAAGTTTTACTCTAGCTGATATAGTTTTAAAGTCACAGGACAAAAACGTAAAAATTCATAAAAAATTACCATTTAAGGGCAATAACTCATATAAGGAGTCATCTGACAATTTCAGACAACAGAAGGGAATTGTGTGGCTTTTGTTGCTCCTCATTTTTGCCATTTACAGTTTCACTCTACCTCGTATAGCTTTCAGGTTATATTGTAAATACTAAAATTTTGTCAAAAATCGTCAATAAAAGGCAATAACTCCTACAAGAAGCCAATACAAAACTTCACACTAATAGCAACTATTGTAGACCTTAATGTGCTGATCAATTTAAAGTAACGGTTTTCTCTATAGCTATTATAATTTTTTAGATAATGATCAAAAACCTGTGTTGACCCCATGTTCTATTTTTAGTAACAGCGGCCATATTTGTCTGATCAACACCATGGGTAAAAACTTGAAACTAGGAACCCTAAGGATGATTGTGGCTTGAAAAAAAATGGCCCAGTGGTTTCAGAGGAGAAGATTTTTGAACAAGACAGACGACGGACGCCAAGTGATAGCAAAAGTTCACATGGACCTTCGGTCCAGGTGAGCTAAAAAGGGGACAAAAATAAAATCTAGAGTGAATACAGGAAACAAGTGATTATAGTGCAAAGGGGGACAAAATCTAAATCTAGATTGAATACAGGAAACATTTGTTTCTTGTGAAAAGTGGGACAAAAACAAAATCTGCAGTGAATACAGGAAACAATAGTTTGAGGTGAAAAGGGAAACAGAACTAGAGCAAAAACAATAAACAAGTGTTTGAAATGGAAAAAGGGGACAAAAACAAAATCAAGAGTGAATACAAAAAGCAAGTGTTTGTAGTGAAAAGGGGGACAAAAACAAAAACTAAAATGAAAACAAAAAAAAACCCCAATTGTTTGTAGTGAAAAGGGGGACAACAACAAAATCTAGAGTGAACAAAAAAAAAAGTGTTTTAGTGAAACAGGGGACAAAAACAAAATTTAGAATGAATATAAGAACGAGTGTTTGTAGTGAAACGGGGGACAAAAATAAAAACTAGAGTGAATCAAGAAACAATTGTTTGTGGTGAAAAGGGAAAAAAACTAGAGTAAATACAATAAACAAGTGTTTGAAAGTGAAAAAGGGAACAAAAACAAAATCTAGAGTGAATACAAAAACAAGAGTTTGTATAGAAACGGGGGACAAAAATAACCAGAGGCTCTTAAGAGCCTGTATCGCTCACCTGATTTTAAAGGCAATGAAGATGGCATTCCCCTGATGTTAAAGTAAGTCCTATAATTTTCAATAAACTTTTTATAGGACCATCCAAACAATATTACTAGAAAGCTTTGTTTCATTGGTTAACCGGTTGTATAGAGATTTTTTTTCTTTGCCCATAGGGTCCTATGTTAAACTAAGTCCTGCGGGGGTGGCGGCCATTTTGAATTTCCAATTGCCATAAAAAACATAAACTTTATAAAGGACCATCCAAACAATATTGCTAGTAAGTTTTTGTTTCCATTGATTAAACGGTTTCAGAGAAGAAGCCTTTAAAAACTTTTTCCCATAGGGTCCTATTTTAAACTAAGTCCTGCGGTAGTGGCCATTTTGAATTTCCAATTGCCATAAAAAACACAAACTTTATAGAGGACCATCCAAACAATATTGCTAGTAAGTTTTTGTTTCCATTGATTAACCGGTTTCAGAGAAGAAGACTTTAAAAACTTTTTCCCATAGGGTCCTATGTTAAACTAAGTCCTGCGGGGGTGGCGGCCATTTTGAATTTCCAATTGCCATAAAAAACATAAACTTTATAAAGGACCATCCAAACAATATTGCTAGTAAGTTTTTGTTTCCATTGATTAAACGGTTTCAGAGAAGAAGCCTTTAAAAACTTTTTCCCATAGTGTCCTATGTTAAACTAAGTCCTGCGGTAGTGGCCATTTTGAATTTCCAATTGCCATAAAAAACACAAACTTTATAGAGGACCATCCAAACAATATTGCTAGTAAGTTTTTGTTTCCATTGATTAACCGGTTTCAGAGAAGAAGCCTTTAAAAACTTTTTCCCATAGGGTCCTATGTTAAACTAAGTCCTGCGGTAGCGGCCATTTTGAATTTCCAATTGCCATAAAAAAACATAAACTTTATAGAGGACCATCCAAACAATATTGCTAGTAAGTTTTGTTTTGATTGGTTAAACGGTTTCAGAGAAGAAGCCATTTTAAACTTTTTTCTCATAAGGTCGAATGTTAAACCAAGTCCTGCGGTGGCGGCCATTTTGAATTTCCGATTGGGATAAAAAACATTAACTTTATAGAGGACCATCCAAACAAATTGCTAGTAAGTTTTGTTTCCATTGGTTGACCGATTTCAGAAAAGAAGCCTTTCAAACTTTTTCCCATAGGGTCCTATGTTAAATCGGTTTCAGAAAAGAAGCCTTTCAAACTTTTTCCAATAGGGTCCTATGTTAAATTAAGTCCTGCGGTGGCAGCCATTTTGAATTTCCAATTGCTATAAAAAACACAAACTTTATAGAGGACCATCCAAACAATATTGCTAGTAAGTTTTGTTTTGATTGGTTAAACGGTTTCAGAGAAGAAGCCCTTTTTAACTTTTTTCCCATAGGGTCCTATGTTAAAGTAAGTCTTGAGGTGGCGGGCATATTGGTTTACCAATCAAAATACTAGGTGAGCTAAAAACTAGAGTGAATACAGGAACCTACTGTTTGTGGTGAAAAGGGGAAAAAACTAGAGGAAAAACAAAAAACAAGTGTTTGTAGTGAAAAAAGGGACAAAAACAAAAACTAGAATGAATATAAGAAACAAGTGTTTGTAGTGAAACGGGGAACAAAAACGAAAACTGGAGAGAATACAAGAAACAATTGTTTGAAGTGAAAAAGAGGACAAATTAAAACTAGAATGAATATAAGAAACAAGTGTTTGTAGTGAAACGGGGGACAAAAAAAACTGGAGTGAATATAATAAACAATTGTTTGGGGTGAAAAGGGAAAAAAAAAGAGCAAATACAATAAAGAAGTGTCTGTAAGTGAAAAAGGGGACAAAAACTAAATCAAGAGTGAATACAAAAAAACAAGTGTTCGCAGTGAAAAAGAGGACAAAACAAAAACTAGAGTGAATACAAGAAACAAGTGTTTATAGTGAAAAGGGGGACAAAAACTAAATCTGGAGTGAATACAGGAAACAATTGTTTGTGGTGAAAAGGGAAACAGAACTAGAGCATATACAATAAACAAGTGTTTGAAAGTGAACCAAAGGCTCTTAAGAGCCTGTATCGCTCACCTGATTTTATAGGCAATGAAGATGGCATTTCCCTGATGTTGAAGTAAGTCCTGTAATTTTCAATCAACTTTAAATAGGACCATCCAAACAATATTACTAGAAAGCTTTGTTTCATTGGTTAACCCGTTGTATAGAGAAGATTTTTTTTATTTGCCATTGGGTCCTATGTTAAACTAAGTCCTGCGGCGGTGGCAGCCATTTTGAATTTCCAATTGCCATAAAAAACATAAACTTTATAAAGGACCATCCAAACAATATTGCTAGTAAGTTTTTGTTTCCATTTATTAACCGGTTTCAGAGAAGAAGCCTTTAAAAGCTTTTTCACATAGGGTCCTATGTTAAACTAAGTCCTGCGGTAGCGCCATTTTAAATTTCCAATTGACATAAAAAACAAACTTTATAGAGGACCATCCAAACAATATTGCTAGTAAGTTTTTGTTTCCATTGATTAACCGGTTTAAGAGAAAAAGCCTTTAAAAGCTTTTTTCCATAGGGTCCTATGTTAAACTAAGTCCTGCGGTAGCGGCCATTTTAAATTTCCAATTGCCATAAAAAACATAAACTTTATAGAGGACCATCCAAACAATATTGCTAGTAAGTTTTTGTTTCCATTGATTAACCGGTTTAAGAGAAAAAGCCTTTAAAAGCTTTTTTCCATAGGGTCCTATGTTAAACTAAGTCATGCGGTAGCGGCCATTTTGAATTTCCAATTGCCATAAAAAACATAAACTTTATAGAGGACCATCCAAACAATATTGCTAGTAAGTTTTTGTTTCCATTGATTAACCAGTTTCAGAGAAAAAGCCTTTAAAAACCTTTTCCCATAGGGTCCTATGTTAAACTAAGTCCTGCGGAAGCGGCCATTTTGAATTTCCAATTGCCATAAAAAACATAAACTTTATAGAGGACCATCCAAACAATATTGCTAGTAAGTTTGTGTTTCCATTGATTAACCGGTTTCAGAGAAAAAGCCTTTAAAAACTGTTTCCCCATAGGGTCCTATGTTAAATTAAGTCCTGCGGTAGCGGCCATTTTGAATTTCCAATTGCCATAAAAAACATAAACTTTATAGAGGATCATCCAAACAGTATTGCTAGTAGGTTCTGTTTTGATTGGTTAAACGGTTTCAGAGAAAAAGCCCTTTTAAACTTTTTTCTAATAGGGTCGAATGTTAAACCAAGTCCTGCGGTGGCGGCCATTTTGAATTTCCGATTGGGATAAAAAAAAACATTAACTTTATAGAGGACCATCCAAACAATATTGCTAGTTAGTTTTCTTTCCATTGGTTGGCCGGTTTCAGAAAAGAAGCCTTTCAAACTTTTTCCCATAGGGTCCTATGTTAAATTAAGTCCTGCGGTGGCAGCCATTTTGAATTTCCAATTGCCATAAAAAACACAAACTTTATAGAGGACCATCCAAACAATATTGCTAGTAAGTTTTTGTTTCCATTGATTAACCGGTTTCAGAGAAGAAGCCTTTTAAAACTTTTTCCCATAGGGTTCTATGTTAAACTAAGTCCTGCGGTGGCCGCCATTCTGAATTTCCAATTCCCATCAAAAACACAAACTTTATAGAGGACCATCCAAACAATATTGCTAGTAAGTTTTGTTTTGATTGGTTAAACGGTTTCAGAGAAGAAGCCCTTTTTAACTTTTTTCCCATAGGGTCCTATGTTAAACTAAGTCTTGAGGTGGCGGCCATATTGGTTTACCAATCAAAATAAAAAACACAAACTTTGTAAAGGTCCATCCAATGAACATTATGGCCAAGTTTGGTTTCAATTGGCCAAGTGGTTTCAGAGAAGAAGATTAAAATGTAAAAAGTTTACAGACGCCGACGACGACGACGACGACGGACGCAAAGTGACAACAATAGCTCACATGACCCATTGGGTCAGGTGAGCTAAAAAGGGGACAAAAACAAAATCAAGAGTGAATACAAAAAGCAAGTGTTTGTAGTGAAAAGGAGGACAACAACAAAAACTAAAATGAAAACAAAAAACAATTGTTTGTAGTGAAAAGAGGGACAACAACAAAAGCTAGAGTGAAAACAAAAAACAACTGTTCGTAGTGAACAAGAGGACCAAAACAAAAACTAGAATGAATATAAGAAACAAGTGCTTGTAGTGAAAAGGGGGACAAAAACAAAATCTAGAGTGAATACAAAACAAGTGTTTGTAGTGAAACGTGGAACAAAAATAAAAACAGGAGTGAATACAGGAAACAATTGTTTGTGGTGAAAAGGGGAAAAAACTAGAGCAAATACAATAAACAAGTGTCTGAAAGTGAAAAAGGGGACAAAAACAAAATCTAGAATGAATAAAAAAAACAAGTGTTTGTAGTGAAAAGGGGGACAAGAACAAAAACTAGAGTGAAAAAAAAAACAAGTGTTTGTAGTGAAACCAGAGGCTCTTAAGAGCCTGTATCGCTCACCTGATTTTATAGGCAATGAAGATGGCATTTCCCTGATGTTAAAGTAAGTCCTGTAATTTTCAATAAACTTTAAATAGGACCATCCAAACAATATTACTAGAAAGCTTTGTTTCATTGGTTAACCAGTTGTATAGAGATTTTTTTTATTTGCCCATAGAATCCTATGTTAAACTAAGTCCTGCGGGGGAGTTGGCCATTTTGAATTTCCAATTGCCTTAAAAAACATAAACTTTATAAAGGACCATTCAAACAATATTGCTAGTAAGTTTTTGTTTCCATTGATTAACCGGTTTCGGAGAAGAAGCCTTTAAAAACTTTTTCCCATAGGGTCGTATGTTAAACAAAGTCCTGCGGTAGCGGCCATTTTGAATTTCCAATTGCCATAAAAAACATAAACTTTATAGAGGACATCCAAACAATATTGCTAGTAAGTTTTTGTTTCCATTGATTAACCGGTTTCAGAGAAGAAGCCTTTAAAAACTTTTTCCCATAGGGTCCTATGTTAAACTAAGTCCTGCGGTAGTGGCCATTTTGAATTTCCAGTTGGCTTAAAAATCATAAACTTTATAAAGGACCACCCAAACAATATTGCTAGTAAGTTTTGTTTTGATTGGTTAACCGGTTTCAGAGAAGCCCTTTTTAACATTTTTCCCATTGGTTCCAATGTTAAACTAAGTCCTGCGGTGGTGGCCATTTTGAATATCAGATTGGGAAAAAAAAACATTAACTTTATAGAGGACCATCCAAACAATATTGCTAGTAAGTTTTGTTTCCATTGGTTGGCCGGTTTCAGAAAAGAAGCCTTTCAAACTTTTTCCCATAGGGTCCTATGTTAAATTAAGTCCTGCGGTGGCAGCCATTTTGAATTTCCAATTGCCATAAAAAACACAAACTTTATAGAGGACCATCCAAACAATATTGCTAGTAAGTTTTGTTTTGATTGGTTAACCGGTTTCAGGGAAGAAGCCCTTTTTAACATTTTTCCCATAGGGTCCAATGTTAAACTAAGTCCTGCGGTGGCGGCCATTTTGAATATCAGATTGGGATAAAAAACATTAACTTTATAGAGGACCATCCAAACAATATTGCTAGTAAGTTTTGTTTCCATTGGTAGGCCGGTTTCAGAAAAGAAGCCTTTCAAACTTTTTCCCATAGGGTCCTATGTTAAATTAAGTCCTGCGGTGGCAGCCATTTTGAATTTCCAATTGCCATAAAAAACACTAACTTTATAGAGGACCATCCAAACAATATTGCTAGTAAGTTTTTGTTTCCATTGATTAACCGGTTTCAGAGAAGAAGCCTTTCAAAACTTTTTCCCATAGGGTTCTATGTTAAACTAAGTCCTGCAGTAGCGGCCATTTTGAATTTCCAATTCCCATCTAAAACACAAACTTTATAGAGGACCATCTAAACAATATTGCTAGTAAGTTTTGTTTTGATTGGTTAAACGGTTTCAGAGAAGAAGCCCTTTTAAACTTTTTTCCCATAGGGTCCTATGTTAAACTAAGTCTTGAGGTGGCGGCCATATGGGTTTACCAATCAAAATAAAAAACACAAACTTTGTAAAGGTCCATCCAATGAACATTATGGCCAAGTTTGGTTTCAATTGGCCAAGTGGTTTCAGAGAAGAAGATTAAAATGTAAAAAGTTTACAGACGCCGACGACGACGACGACGACGACGCCGACGGACGCAAAGTGATAACAATAGCTCACATGACCCTTTGGGTCAGGTGAGCTAAAAACAAGTGTTTGTAGTGAAAAGGTTGACAAGAACAAAAACTAGAATGAATTTAAGAAACAAGTGTATGCAGTGAAAAGGGGACAAAAACGAAAACTGGAGTGAATACAAGAAACAATTGTTTGAAGTGAAAAAGAGGACAAAATTAAAACTAGAATGAATATAAGAAACAAGTGTTTGTAGTGAAACGGGGGACAAAAATGAAAACTGGAGTGAATATAATAAACAATTGTTTGGGGTGAAAAGGGAAAAAACTAGAGCAAATACAATAAAGAAGTGTATGTAAGTGAAAAAGGGGACAAAAACCTAAATCAAGAGGGAATACAAAAAACAAGTGTTCGTAGTGAAAAAGAGGACAAAACAAAAACTAAAGTGAATACAAGAAACAAGTGTTTATAGTGAAAAGGGGGACAAAAACTAAATCTGGAGTGAATACAGGAAACAATTGTTTGTGGTGAAAAGGGAAAAAGAACTAGAGCATATAAAATAAACAAGTGTTTGAAAGTGAAAAAGGGGACAAAAACAAAATCAAGAGTGAATACAAAAAGCAAGTGTTTGTAGTGAGAAGGGGGACAACAACAAAAACTAAAATGAAAACAAAAAAAAACCAATTGTTTGTAGTGAAAAGAGGGACAACAACAAAAGCTAGAGTAAAAACAAAAAACAACTGTTCGTAGTGAACAAGAGGACCAAAACGAAAACTAGAATGAATATTAGAAACAAGTGCTCGTAGTGAAAAGGGGGACAAAAACAAAATCTAGAGTGAATACAAAAACAAGTGTTTGTAGTGAAACGTGGAACAAAAATAAAAACAAGAGTGAATACAGGAAACAATTGTTTGTGGTGAAAAGGGAAAAAACTAGAGCAAATACAATAAACAAGTGTTAGAAAGTGAAAAAGGGGACAAAAACAAAATCTAGAATGAATAAAAACCAGAGGCTCTTAAGAGCCTGTATCGCTCACCTGATTTTATAGGCAAGGAAGATGGCATTTCCCTGATGTTAAAGTACACTGTAAGTCCTGTAATTTTCAATAAACTTTAAATAGGACCATCCAAACAATATTACTAGAAAGCTTTGTTTCATTGGTTAACCAGTTGTATAGAGAAGATTTTTTTTATTTGCCCATAGGGTCCTATGTTAAACTAAGTCCTGCGGCGGAGGTGGCCATTTTGAATTTCCAATTGCCATAAAAAACATAAACTTTATAAAGGACCATCCAAACAATATTGCTAGTAAGTTTTTGTTTCCATTGATTAACCGGTTTCAGAGAAGAAGCCTTTAAAAACTTTTTCCCATAGGGTCGTATGTTAAACTAAGTCCTGCGGTAGGGGCCATTTTGAATTTCCAATTGCCATAAAAAACATAAACTTTATAGAGGACCATCCAAACAATATTGCTAGTAAGTTTTGTTTTGATTGGTTAAACGGTTTCAGATAAGAAGCCCTTTTAAACTTTTTTCTCATAGGGTTGAATGTTAAACCAAGTCCTGCGGTGGCGGCCATTTTGAATTTCCGATTGGGATAAAAAAACATTAACTTTATAGAGGACCATCCAAACAATATTGCTAGTAAGTTTTGTTTCCATTGGTTGGCCGGTTTCAGAAAAGAAGCCTTTCAAACTTTTTCCCATAGGGTCCTATGTTAAATTAAGTCCTGCGGTGGCAGCCATTTTGAATTTCCAATTGCCATAAAAAACACAAACTTTATAGAGGACCATCCAAACAATATTGCTAGTAAGTTTTTGTTTCCATTGATTAACCGGTTTCAGAGAAGAAGCATTTTAAAACTTTTTCCCATAGGGTTCTATGTTAAACTAAGTCCTGCGGTGGCGGCCATTTTGAATTTCCAATTCCCATCTAAAACACAAACTTTATAGAGGACCATCCAAACAATATTGCTAGTAAGTTTTGTTTTGATTGGTTTAACGGTTTCAGAGAAGAAGCCCTTTTTAACTTTTTTCCCATAGGGTCCTATGTTAAACTAAGTCTTGAGGTGGCGGCCATATTGGTTTACCAATCAAAATAAAAAACACAAACTTTGTAAAGGTCCATCCAATGAACATTATGGCTAAGTTTGGTTTCAATTGGCCAAGTGGTTTCAGAGAAGAAGATTAAAATGTAAAAAGTTTACAGACGCCGACGACGACGCCGACGGACGCAAAGTGATAACAATAGCTCACCTGACCCTTTGGGTCAGGTGAGCTAAAAACAAGTGTTTGTAGTGAAAAGGGGGACAAGAACAAAAACTAGAGTGAAAACAAAAACAAGTGTTTGTAGTGAAAAAAAGGACAAAAACAAAAACTAGAATGAATTTAAGAAACAAGTGTTTGTAGTGAAACGGGGGGCAAAAACGAAAACTGGAGTGAATACAAGAAACAATTGTTTGTAGTGAAAAAGAGGACAAAAATAAAAACTAGAATGAATATAAGAAACAAGTGTTTGTAGTGAAACGGGGGACAAAAATGAAAACTGGAGTGAATATAATAAACAATTGTTTGGGGTGAAAAGGGAAAAAACTAGAGCAAATACAATAAAGAAGTGTATGTAAGTGAAAAAGGGGACAAAAACCTAAATCAAGAGGGAATACAAAAAACAAGTGTTCGTAGTGAAAAAGAGGACAAAACAAAAACTAGAGTGAATACAAGAAACAAGTGTTTATAGTGAAAAGGGGGACAAAAACTAAATCTGGAGTGAATACAGGAAACAATTGTTTGTGGTGAAAAGGGAAAAAGAACTAGAGCATATAAAATAAACAAGTGTTTGAAAGTGAAAAAGGGGACAAAAACAAAATCAAGAGTGAATACAAAAAGCAAGTGTTTGTAGTGAGAAGGGGGACAACAACAAAAACTAAAATGAAAACAAAAAAACAATTGTTTGTAGTGAAAAGAGGGACAACAACAAAAGCTAGAGTAAAAACAAAAAACAACTGTTCGTAGTGAACAAGAGGACCAAAACGAAAACTAGAATGAATATAAGAAACAAGTGCTCGTAGTGAAAAGGGGGACAAAAACAAAATCTAGAGTGAATACAAAAACAAGTGTTTGTAGTGAAACGTGGAACAAAAATAAAAACAAGAGTGAATACAGGAAACAATTGTTTGTGGTGAAAAGGGAAAAAACTAGAGCAAATACAATAAACAAGTGTTTGAAAGTGAAAAAGGGGACAAAAACAAAATCTAGAATGAATAAAAACCAGAGGCTCTTAAGAGCCTGTATCGCTCACCTGATTTTATAGGCAAGGAAGATGGCATTTCCCTGATGTTAAAGTACACTGTAAGTCCTGTAATTTTCAATAAACTTTAAATAGGACCATCCAAACAATATTACTAGAAAGCTTTGTTTCATTGGTTAACCAGTTGTATAGAGAAGATTTTTTTTATTTGCCCATAGGGTCCTATGTTAAACTAAGTCCTGCGGTGGAGGTGGCCATTTTGAATTTCCAATTGCCATAAAAAACATAAACTTTATAAAGGACCATCCAAACAATATTGCTAGTAAGTTTTTGTTTCCATTGATTAACCGGTTTCAGAGAAGAAGCCTTTAAAAACTTTTTCCCATAGGGTCGTATGTTAAACTAAGTCCTGCGGTAGGGGCCATTTTGAATTTCCAATTGCCATAAAAAACATAAACTTTATAGAGGACCATCCAAACAATATTGCTAGTAAGTTTTGTTTTGATTGGTTAAACGGTTTCAGATAAGAAGCCCTTTTAAACTTTTTTCTCATAGGGTTGAATGTTAAACCAAGTCCTGCGGTGGCGGCCATTTTGAATTTCCGATTGGGATAAAAAAACATTAACTTTATAGAGGACCATCCAAACAATATTGCTAGTAAGTTTTGTTTCCATTGGTTGGCCGGTTTCAGAAAAGAAGCCTTTCAAACTTTTTCCCATAGGGTCCTATGTTAAATTAAGTCCTGCGGTGGCAGCCATTTTGAATTTCCAATTGCCATAAAAAACACAAACTTTATAGAGGACCATCCAAACAATATTGCTAGTAAGTTTTTGTTTCCATTGATTAACCGGTTTCAGAGAAGAAGCATTTTAAAACTTTTTCCCATAGGGTTCTATGTTAAACTAAGTCCTGCGGTGGCGGCCATTTTGAATTTCCAATTCCCATCTAAAACACAAACTTTATAGAGGACCATCCAAACAATATTGCTAGTAAGTTTTGTTTTGATTGGTTTAACGGTTTCAGAAAAGAAGCCCTTTTTAACTTTTTTCCCATAGGGTCCTATGTTAAACTAAGTCTTGAGGTGGCGGCCATATTGGTTTACCAATCAAAATAAAAAACACAAACTTTGTAAAGGTCCATCCAATGAACATTATGGCCAAGTTTGGTTTCAATTGGCCA
This sequence comes from Limnoperna fortunei, assembly GCA_944474755.1. NCBI lineage: Eukaryota > Metazoa > Mollusca > Bivalvia > Mytilida > Modiolidae > Limnoperna > Limnoperna fortunei. The sequence goes on from OX104117.1 coordinate 13,602,678, forward strand.
AGTGGTTTCAGAGAAGAAGATTAAAATATAAAAAGTTTACAGACGCCGACGACGACGACGACGACGACGACGACGACGCCGACGGACGCAAAGTGATAACAATAGCTCACATGACCCTTTGGGTCAGGTGAGCTAAAAACAAGTGTTTGTAGTGAAAAGGGGGACAAGAACAAAAACTAGAGTGAAAACAAAAACAAGTGTTTGTAGTGAAAAAAAGGACAAAAACAAAAACTAGAATGAATTTAAGAAACAAGTGTTTGTAGTGAAACGGGGGGCAAAAACGAAAACTGGAGTGAATACAAGAAACAATTGTTTGTAGTGAAAAAGAGGACAAAAATAAAAACTAGAATGAATATAAGAAACAAGTGTTTTGTAGTGAAACGGGGGACAAAAATGAAAACTGGAGTGAATATAATAAACAATTGTTTGGGGTGAAAAGGGAAAAAACTAGAGCAAATACAATAAAGAAGTGTATGTAAGTGAAAAAGGGGACAAAAACCTAAATCAAGAGGGAATACAAAAAACAAGTGTTCGTAGTGAAAAAGAGGACAAAACAAAAACTAGAGTGAATACAAGAAACAAGTGTTTATAGTGAAAAGGGGGAAAAAAACTAAATCTGGAGTGAATACAGGAAACAATTGTTTGTGGTGAAAAGGGAAAAAGAACTAGAGCATATAAAATAAACAAGTGTTTGAAAGTGAAAAAGGGGACAAAAACAAAATCAAGAGTGAATACAAAAAGCAAGTGTTTGTAGTGAGAAGGGGGACAACAACAAAAACTAAAATGAAAACAAAAAAACAATTGTTTGTAGTGAAAAGAGGGACAACAACAAAAGCTAGAGTAAAAACAAAAAACAACTGTTCGTAGTGAACAAGAGGACCAAAACGAAAACTAGAATGAATATAAGAAACAAGTGCTCGTAGTGAAAAGGGGGACAAAAACAAAATCTAGAGTGAATACAAAAACAAGTGTTTGTAGTGAAACGTGGAACAAAAATAAAAACAAGAGTCAATACAGGAAACAATTGTTTGTGGTGAAAAGGGAAAAAACTAGAGCAAATACAATAAACAAGTGTTTGAAAGTGAAAAAGGGGACAAAAACAAAATCTAGAATGAATAAAAAAACAAGTGTTTGTAGTGAAAAGGGGGACAAGAACAAAAACTAGAGTGAAAACAAAAACAAGTGTTTGTAGTGAAAAAAGGACATAAACAAAAACTAGAATGAATTTAAGAAACAAGTGTTTGTAGTGAAACGGGGGGCAAAAACGAAAACTGGAGTGAATACAAGAAACAATTGTTTGTAGTGAAAAAGAGGACAAAAATAAAAACTAGAATGAATATAAGAAACAAGTGTTTGTAGTGAAACGGGGGACAAAAATGAAAACTGGAGTGAATATAATAAACAATTGTTTGGGGTGAAAAGGGAAAAAAACTAGAGCAAATACAATAAAGAAGTGTATGTAAGTGAAAAAGGGGACAAAAACAAAATCAAGAGTGAATACAAAAAACAAGTGTTCGTAGTGAAAAAGAGGACAAAACAAAAACTAGAGTGAATACAAGAAACAAGTGTTTATAGTGAAAAGGGGGACAAAAACTAAATCTGGAGTGAATACAGGAAACAATTGTTTGTGGTGAAAAGGGAAAAAGAACTAGAGCATATACAATAAACAAGTGTTTGAAAGTGAAAAAGGGGACAAAAACAAAATCAAGAGTGAATACAAAAAGCAAGTGTTTGTAGTGAAAAGGGGGACAACAACAAAAACTAAAATTAAAACAAAAAACAATTGTTTGTAGTGAAAAGGGGGACAACAACAAATGCTAGAGTGAAAACAAAAAACAACTGTTCGTAGTGAAAAAGAGGACAAAAACAAAAACTAGAATGAATATAAGAAACAAGTGCTTGTAGTAAAAAGGGGGACAAAAACAAAATCTAGAGTGAATACAAAAACAAGTGTTTGTAGTGAAACGGGGGACAAAAATAAAAACAAGAGTGAATACAGGAAACAATTGTTTGTGGTGAAAAAGGAAAAAAACTAGAGCAAATACAAAAAATAAGTGTTTGAAAGTGAAAAAGGGGACAAAAACAAAATCTAGAATGAATAATAAAAACAAGTGTTTGTAGTGAAAAGGGGGACAAGAACAAAAACTAGAGTGAAAACAAAAAACAAGTGTTTGTAGTGAAAAAAAGGACAAAAATAAAAACTAGAATGAATTTAAGAAACAAGTGTTTGTAGTGAAACGGGGGAAAGATAAAAACTGGAGTGAATACAAAAAACAAGTGTTTGTAGTAAAAGGGGACAAAAATTAAACTGGAGTAAATACAAAATAACAAGTGTTTGTAGTGAAAAAGATGACAAAAACAAAAACTAAAATAAATATAAGAAACAAGTGTTTGTCCTGAAATGGGAGACAAAAATAAAAACTGGAGTGAATACAATAAACAATTGTTTGAGGTGAAAAAGAGGACAAAAACAAAAACTAGGGTGAATACAAAAAACAAGTGTTTGTAGTGAAAAAGGGGGACAAAAACAAAAACTAGAATGAATATAAGATACAAGTGTTTGTAGTGAAACGGGGGACAAAAATAAAAACTGGAGTGAATACAAAAAACAAGTGTTTGTAGTGAAAAAGAGGACAAAAATAAAAACTAGAATGAATATAAGAAACAAGTGTTTGTAGTGAAACGGGGGACAAAAATGAAAACTGGAGTGAATATAATAAACAATTGTTTGGGGTGAAAAGGGAAAAAAACTAGAGCAAATACAATAAAGAAGTGTATGTAAGTGAAAAAGGGGACAAAAACTAAATCAAGAGTGAAAACAAAAAACAAGTGTTCGTAGTGAAAAAGAGGACAAAACAAAAACTAGAGTGAATACAAGAAACAAGTGTTTATAGTGAAAAGGGGGACAAAAACTAAATCTGGAGTGAATACAGGAAACAATTGTTTGTGGTGAAAAGGGAAAAAGAACTAGAGCATATACAATAAACAAGTGTTTGAAAGTGAAAAAGGGGACAAAAACAAAATCAAGAGTGAATACAAAAAGCAAGTGTTTGTAGTAAAAAGGGGGACAACAACAAAACCTAAAATGAAAACAAAAAACAATTGTTTGTAGTGAAAAGGGGGACAACAACAAATGCTAGAGTGAAAACAAAAAACAACTGTTCGTAGTGAAAAAGAGGACAAAAACAAAAACTAGAATGAATATAAGAAACAAGTGCTTGTAGTAAAAAGGGGGACAAAAACAAAATCTAGAGTGAATACAAAAACAAGTGTTTGTAGTGAAACGGGTGACAAAAATAAAAACAAGAGTGAATACAGGAAACAATTGTTTGTGGTGAAAAGGGAAAAAAAACTAGAGCAAATACAAAAAATAAGTGTTTGAAAGTGAAAAAGGGGACAAAAACAAAATCTAGAATGAATAAAAAAACAAGTGTTTGTAGTGAAAAGGGGGACAAGAACAAAAACTAGAGTGAAAACAAAAAACAAGTGTTTGTAGTGAAAAAAAGGACAAAAATAAAAACTAGAATGAATTTAAGAAACAAGTGTTTGTAGTGAAACGGGGGACAAAAACGAAAACTGGAGTGAATACAAGAAACAATTGTTTGTAGTGAAAAAGAGGACAAAAATAAAAACTAGAATGAATATAAGAAACAAGTGTTTGTAGTGAAACGGGGGACAAAAATAAAAACTGGAGTGAATACAATAAACAATTGTTTGGGGTGAAAAGGGAACAAAACTAGAGCAAATACAATAAACAAATGTTTGAAAGTGAAAAGGGGGACAAAAACAAAATCTAGAGTGAATAGAAAAAAACAAGTGTTTGAAAGTGAAAAAGGGGACAAAAACAAACACTAGAATGAATATAAACAAGTGTGGACACAGAAAAACGTCTCGCCTGAATTCCGCATCAGTAACGAAAATAAATTTCGTCATAAGCATTACGTAAATAACATTAATTATGAGCAGCGGCCTGTATACCAATTATTGTCACCATACTATGCATAGTTACAAAGGAACTGTCCTAATACAAAAACTTTAACGAAGTCGCTGAACCGTTAAATTGAGGTCAAGGTCAGGTGACACCTACCAGACAATCATTTACTATTCATCAGCAACCTATATACCAAATATTGTCATCCTACCATGCTTGGTTACAGGGGAACAGCAGTAACCTAAAAACTTTAACGTAGTCACTGGACCGTGAAATTGAGGTCAAGGTCAAATGGCACCTACCAGACAGTCATGTACTATTCATCAGCAACTTATATACCAAATATTGTCATCCTACCATGCGTGGTTACAGAGGAACTGTCGTAACCCAAAAACTTTAACGTAGTCGCTGGACCGTGAATTGAGGTCAAGGTCAGGTGACAGGTGACTGACTGGCAAGTACTCATCATAAGCTACCTCTGGACCAAATTTGATGGACCTAGGGCTTGGGCTTACAAAGATATGAAGCAAGATGTCAAGTGTCAAGATTCCCATACATATGTCTCGGCTCCAGCGACTTTCGTCGCAGGCGAGACAAAAACAAGTGTTTGTAGTGAAAAGGGGGACAAAAACAAAAACTAGAGTGAATACGAGAAACAAATGTTTGTAGTGAAAAAGAGGACAAAAGCAAACACTAGCATGAATATAAGAAACAAGTGTTTGTAGTGAAACGGGGGGCAAAAACGAAAACTGGAGTGAATACAAGAAACAATTGTTTGTAGTGAAAAAGAGGACAAAAATAAAAACTAGAATGAATATAAGAAACAAGTGTTTGTAGTGAAAAGGGGGACAAAAACTAAATCTGGAGTGAATACAGGAAACAATTGTTTGTGGTGAAAAGGGAAAAAGAACTAGAGCATATACAATAAACAAGTGTTTGAAAGTGAAAAAGGGGACAAAAACAAAATCAAGAGTGAATACAAAAAGCAAGTGCTTGTAGTAAAAAGGGGGACAAAAACAAAATCTAGAGTGAATACAAAAACAAGTGTTTGTAGTGAAACGGGTGACAAAAATAAAAACAAGAGTGAATACAGGAAACAATTGTTTGTGGTGAAAAGGGAAAAAAAACTAGAGCAAATACAAAAAATAAGTGTTTGAAAGTGAAAAAGGGGACAAAAACAAAATCTAGAATGAATAAAAAAACAAGTGTTTGTAGTGAAAAGGGGGACAAGAACAAAAACTAGAGTGAAAACAAAAAACAAGTGTTTGTAGTGAAAAAAAGGACAAAAATAAAAACTAGAATGAATTTAAGAAACAAGTGTTTGTAGTGAAACGGGGGACAAAAACGAAAACTGGAGTGAATACAAGAAACAATTGTTTGTAGTGAAAAAGAGGACAAAAATAAAAACTAGAATGAATATAAGAAACAAGTGTTTGTAGTGAAACGGGGGACAAAAATAAAAACTGGAGTGAATACAATAAACAATTGTTTGGGGTGAAAAGGGAACAAAACTAGAGCAAATACAATAAACAAATGTTTGAAAGTGAAAAGGGGGACAAAAACAAAATCTAGAGTGAATAGAAAAAAACAAGTGTTTGAAAGTGAAAAAGGGGACAAAAACAAACACTAGAATGAATATAAACAAGTGTGGACACAGAAAAACGTCTCGCCTGAATTCCGCATCAGTAACGAAAATAAATTTCGTCATAAGCATTACGTAAATAACATTAATTATGAGCAGCGGCCTGTATACCAATTATTGTCACCATACTATGCATAGTTACAAAGGAACTGTCCTAATACAAAAACTTTAACGAAGTCGCTGAACCGTTAAATTGAGGTCAAGGTCAGGTGACACCTACCAGACAATCATTTACTATTCATCAGCAACCTATATACCAAATATTGTCATCCTACCATGCTTGGTTACAGGGGAACAGCAGTAACCTAAAAACTTTAACGTAGTCACTGGACCGTGAAATTGAGGTCAAGGTCAAATGGCACCTACCAGACAGTCATGTACTATTCATCAGCAACTTATATACCAAATATTGTCATCCTACCATGCGTGGTTACAGAGGAACTGTCGTAACCCAAAAACTTTAACGTAGTCGCTGGACCGTGAATTGAGGTCAAGGTCAGGTGACAGGTGACTGACTGGCAAGTACTCATCATAAGCTACCTCTGGACCAAATTTGATGGACCTAGGGCTTGGGCTTACAAAGATATGAAGCAAGATGTCAAGTGTCAAGATTCCCATACATATGTCTCGGCTCCAGCGACTTTCGTCGCAGGCGAGACAAAAACAAGTGTTTGTAGTGAAAAGGGGGACAAAAACAAAAACTAGAGTGAATACGAGAAACAAATGTTTGTAGTGAAAAAGAGGACAAAAGCAAACACTAGCATGAATATAAGAAACAAGTGTTTGTAGTGAAACGGGGGATAAAAACGAAAACTAGAGTGAATACAAGAAACAAATGTTTGTAGTAAAAAGAGGACAAAAACAAACACTAGCATGAATATAAGAAACAAGTGTTTGTAGTGAAACGGGGGATAAAAAGGAAAACTAGAGTGAATACAAGAAACAAATGTTTGTAGTAAAAAAGAGGACAAAAACAAACACTAGCATGAATATAAGAAACAGGTGTTTGCAGTGAAACGGGGGACAAAAAATAAAAACTGGAGTGAATACAATAAACAATTGTTTGAGGTGATAAGGGAAAAAAGACTAGTGGAAATACAATAAAGAAGTGTTTGAAAGTGAAAAATGGGACAAAAAACAAAATCTAGAGTAAATACAAAAAACAAGTGTTTGTGGTGAAAAGGTGGTCAAAAACAAAAATTAGAATGAAAACAAAAAACAATTGTTAGTAGTGAAAAGGGGGACAAGAACAAAAACTAGAGTCAAAACAAAAAAGTGTTTGTAGTGAAAAAGAGGACCAAAACAAAAACGAGAATGAATATAAAAAAACAAGTGTTTGTAATGAAACAGGGGACAAAAATAAAAACTAGAGTGAATACAGGAAAGAAGTGTTTGTAGTGAAAAAGAAGACAAAAAAACTAGAGTAAATACAAAACAAGTGTTTGTAGTGATAATGGGGACAAAAATAAAAACTGGAGTAAATACAAAATACAAAATAACGTAGTGACAAAGAGGACAAAAACAAAAACTAGAGTGAATACCAAAAAACAAGTGTGTGTAGTGAAAAAGAGGACAAAAACAAAAACTAAAATAAATATAAGAAACAAGTGTTTGTCCTGAAATGGGAGACAAAATAAAAACTGGAGTGAATACAATAAACAAGTGTTTGTAGTGAAAAAGGGGGACAAAAACAAAAACTAGAATGAATATAAGATACAAGTGTTTGTAGTGAAACGGGGGATAAAAATAAAAACTGGAGTGAATACAAAAAACAAGTGTTTGTAGTGAAAAAGAGGACAAAAACAAAAACTAGAATGAATATAAGAAACAAGTGTTTGTAGTGAAACGGGGGACAAAAATAAAAACTGGAGTGAATACAATAAACAATTGTTTGTAGTGAAAAAGAGGACTAAAACAACTAGAGGCTCCCAGGAGCCTGTATCGGTCACCTGAACCTGAAACCAAACAACCCTTTTTATATAGAATTTCGTTCCTATAAGGAATTGACCAACACTTCTGAAAAAGTCATTAATTTTGACCTTTTAAGGGAAATAACTCCTATAAGGAGGAGCTTTTGATGCTTAGGAGGGAGGTTCACTTGAAATTTGCTGTACCTGTTATACTTTTTTAACTATCAGCCAAAAACTCCCTTGACCCCCCCCTTTTATATTTTAAGCCAACATAGCTATGTAGGTAGTCAGCTGTAATGATTTGCACAATTTTGGTAGAGGACATCCTAAAGATGATGTGTGCAATGTTTCAAAGCAGTCCTTTCATTGGCCAGAGGAGAAGATTTTTTAAAATCAATTAAAATTCATTAAAAATGTGTTCTAAGAGAATACTTCCTAAACAGTTAATCAGACAATCTTGACCCTAAAGTCATTTTTGTAGCCCTCATAGAGCAGAACAATTAAGCAATGCTAAGTTTTTCTCCAGTTCTAAAAATTTTCAAGATTTTGTGGCAAAAATAGCAAAAATAATCAATTTCCACAATTAAAGGGCAATTAAAAATTTACTCCTACAAGGATTCATCATACAACTTCGACACAATGGAGTGTTTTGTAGAGCTTTCGATGCTGATGAAGGCTGGTCTCTTCATTTTTCTTGTATATGTCATACTTTTCGAACTATAAGCCAAAAACTGTATTTTGATTCCCTCCCCCGTTCTATTTTTAGCCATGGCAGCCATTTTGGTTAATCTTTGGCCATGGTTTGTGCAAACTTGATTGAAGACATTTGACGGATAATGTGTACAAAGTTTCAAAGCAGTACTTTCAGTGGTTTCAGAGGAGAAGATTTTTAAAAATAAATTAAAACCGATTAAAAAAAACCGTTCAAGTGGAATAACTCTTGAACGGTTTATCAGACAATCTTGACCCTAAAGACATTTTTGTAGCTCTCATAGAGCAGAACAATTAAACAATGCTAACTTTTTCTCTAGTTCTAATAATTGTCAAGATTTTGAGGCAAAAATGGCAAAAATCATCAATTTCTTTTTAAACTATAAGCCAAAAACTGTATTTTGACCCCCCTGTTCTATTTTTAGCCATGGCGACCATGTTTTTTTACGAATCAAAAATCCAAACGATAGTTTGGTAAAGGACATGCTAAGCAACAACCATACCAAGTTTGGTTGCATTCTGTCAAGTGGTTTCAGAGAAGAAGATTTTTGAAAAGTTGAACGGACAGACGACGGACGACAGACGGACGACGGATGCCAAGTGACGGCAATAGCTCACATGACCCTTCGGGTCAGATGAGCTAAAAACTAGAATGAATATAAGAAACAAGTGTTTGTATAATGAATATAAGAAACAAGTGTTTGTAGTGAAACGGGGGACAAAAATAAAAACTGGAGTGAATACAATAAACAATTGTTTGTAGTGAAAAAGAGGACTAAAACAAAAACTAGAAAAAAGAGTCAAAACAAGAAACAAATGTTGCTAGTGAAAAGGGCGGAAAAATCAAAATCTAGATTGCATACACAAGAGATGAATAAGGAAGATTAAATAAATTTTATAATATTCATTACATTGGATTTTTGTATGGCACATGTACAGAACATGATATAAAACAATAAATCAACATTTAATAACAAACAGAACATTAAATATTAAGTTATTTTTTACTTTTCTTTTTTAACTGTTCTAAATAAAATCCTAAAGACTTCTGAACTTTGTCTTGGAAAGCAAAATTAACAAAGGCCTCAATATCACTGTCCTGTTTATTTCGTAGTTTTTGAGCTGTTTCCTGTCTCATGGACTGCTTAGACAACACCCTTGCCATATCTAAAAAATAACAACAAACAATTATTTTCCTGTCTCATTCAATTCAGAGAGTAAGTGGGAATTCCTTATTTGACTGTTAGAAATAATAGAAACAATTCATACTAACCCAAGAATATCAAAATCAGTACAGTACTTATAGATAATTTACATTTATTAAACAAAATGTATTTTCTCCTCCCTATCTCATCGATAATACATGTACCACACATATAGATCAAAGGAAAATACTGCAAGACAGCAAAGTTATTTATGTTCACATTTCAGTCAGACCACAAACAGGTTGGCTTGTACTGGTTGAGTGGATGAACATAATGTACCAGTAGAATGAACCATGTCAACTAGAAAACTACTAGCTCTATGTGGTACTAAATATGTCCAAATACTGCTATTGTCAGCCAAAATGTTTTCATGCCCCTGCTAACTTGATCCATACCAAATTAGTGTGTTAAGCTAACACAGAAGAAGTTCATTGCAGGATGAGCAGTTCACATTAACCCATTATCCTCTACAATGATCTGGATGGTTTTAACCACTTTCAAACTAACCTGATCAATATTCAAGAAGTGGTAAATACTGGTTGATGGAAATTTATTATGGTCAATTAGGCTCTTGTATATAAAGATAAACACAGTCAAGTTCAATTTTCCTACCTAAGGTCAGGGGTTTTCTCTAGGTACTCGGGCTTTCTCCCCCAGTAAAAACTTGACAACATGATGTACAGTAGCTGAAAAATTGCTGAAAGTGGGGTTCAAACAACATTAAAAAAAAACAAAAACAAGAGTGGGGTTGGAGTTTTTAGACTCACTGCAAGGTGTGCTTGACTCCAACTTTAATGACTGCCAGTTTTCCTGCTGAAGGTTGGCAGTTTCTGTGTGGTACTGTGGCATACTCCTCCAATAAAAACTGGATGCTGATGATACTGTCAATTGCAAGAATCCCCATTTTAGCAATCAAACAGCTTAACACACATATTTTTTATGAGAATTGTTTTTGTAATTACCTGCCCTTAAATAACCTAAACAACATGCTCCACCAAAGTCAACTGTTTGTAATTATATTACATGTACTATTATTGTATACCAACTTGGAATTTTTAAATATTCTGTGATCTTGTTCTGAGCAGTAGCCATTACTTCTTCAAGAGGGACAACTTTGTCGACTAATCCTTTATGAAGTGCTTCATCAGTTTTATATAAATATCCTAGTTCCAGGGCTATTTCTGATTCTCTGTGTCCAACTGTGTTTATCATTGCATCCTTAAACCTGGAATAAAACATCTTAATGAAAAGTAAAAATAAGGGATGGGTTAAAAATAATGATATTCAAAATGCAAGATCACATGATTTGTTGAAGGACATCAACACATGTGCCAGCTAACAGTGATCATCCATTCACCTGTAGGACCTTTTAGAACGTTTAATAAAATAAAACACTTCAGTTTTACAGAAATGTTTGAATATATGAAACATTTAGTCATCTGCAACTTTACTTACTTGTCTAGTTATTTGCATTTATGTATGCATGCTATCTCTTGATTTAATTTTGTTTATGTTTATATATCTTGTAGACGAAAAGGTGTTAAGTTTGATTTAACCTCAATGTGTCTGATGCCTTTTGTTATATGTGAACAATAATCATAACTAAAATTTAAACCTGGAATTTGTAGGGTAAAACATGGATTAGCACTGATACATTCCGAGGTAAAACATGGATCAGCACTGATACATTCCGAGGTAAAACATGGATCAGCACTGATACATTCCGAGGTAAAACATGGATCAGCACTGATACATTCCGAGGTAAAACATGGATCAGCACCGATACATTCCTAGGTAAAACATGGATCAGCACTGATACATTCCTAGGTAAAACATGGATCAGCACTGATACATTCCGAGGTAAAACATGGATCAGCACTGATACATTCCGAGGTAAAACATGGATCAGCACTGATACATTCCTAGGTAAAACATGGATCAGCACTGATACATTCCTAGGTAAAACATGGATCAGCACTGATACATTCCTAGGTAAAACATGGATCAGCACTGATACATTCCTAGGTAAAACATGGATCAGCACTGATACATTCCTAGGTAAAACATGGATCAGCACTGATACATTCCTAGGTAAAACATGGATCAGCACTGATACATTCCTAGGTAAAACATGGATCAGCACTGATACATTCCTAGGTAAAACATGGATCAGCACTGATACATTCCGAGGTAAAACATGGATCAGCACTGATACATTCCGAGGTAAAACATGGATCAGCACTGATACATTCCTAGGTAAAACATGGATCAGCACTGATACATTCCTAGGTAAAACATGGATCAGCACTGATACATTCCTAGGTAAAACATGGATCAGCACTGATACATTCCTAGGTAAAACATGGATCAGCACTGATACATTCCGAGGTAAAACATGGATCAGCACTGATACATTCCGAGGTAAAACATGGATCAGCACTAATACATTCCTAGGTAAAACATGGATCAGCACTGATACATTCCTAGGTAAAACATGGATCAGCACTGATACATTCCTAGGTAAAACATGGATCAGCACTGATACATTCCTAGGTAAAACATGGATCAGCACTGATACATTCCTAGGTAAAACATGGATCAGCACTGATACATTCCTAGGTAAAACATGGATCAGCACTGATACATTCCTAGGTAAAACATGGATCAGCACTGATACATTCTGAGGTAAAACATGGATCAGCACTGATACATTCCTAGGTAAAACATGGATCAGCACTGATACATTCCTAGGTAAAACATGGATCAGCACTGATACATTCCTAGGTAAAACATGGATCAGCACTGATACATTCCTAGGTAAAACATGGATCAGCACTGATACATTCCTAGGTAAAACATGGATCAGCACTGATACATTCCGAGGTAAAACATGGATCAGCACTGATACATTCCGAGGTAAAACATGGATCAGCACTGATACATTCCTAGGTAAAACATGGATCAGCACTGATACATTCCTAGGTAAAACATGGATCAGCACTGATACATTCCTAGGTAAAACATGGATCAGCACTGATACATTCCTAGGTAAAACATGGATTAGCACTGATACATTCCTAGGTAAAACATGGATCAGCACTGATACATTCCTAGGTAAAACATGGATCAGCACTGATACATTCCTAGGTAAAACATGGATCAGCACTGATACATTCCTAGGTAAAACATGGATTAGCACTGATACATTCCGAGGTAAAACATGGATCAGCACTGATACATTCCGAGGTAAAACATGGATCAGCACTGATACATTCCGAGGTAAAACATGGATCAACACTGATACATTCCTAGGTAAAACATGGATCAGCACTGATACATTCCTAGGTAAAACATGGATCAGCACTGATACATTCCGAGGTAAAACATGGATCAGCACTGATACATTCCTAGGTAAAACATGGATCAGCACTGATACATTCCGAGGTAAAACATGGATCAGCACTGATACATTCCTAGGTAGTAAAACATGGATCAGCACTGATACATTCCTAGGTAAAACATGGATCAGCACTGATACATTCCTAGGTAAAACATGGATCAGCACTGATACATTCCTAGGTAAAACATGGATCAGCACTGATACATTCCGAGGTAAAACATGGATCAGCACTGATACATTCCTAGGTAAAACATGGATCAGCACTGATACATTCCTAGGTAAAACATGGATCAGCACTGATACATTCCTAGGTAAAACATGGATTAGCACTGATACATTCCTAGGTAAAACATGGATCAGCACTGATACATTCTGAGGTAAAACATGGATCAGCACTGATACATTCCTAGGTAAAACATGGATCAGCACTGATACATTCCGAGGTAAAACATGGATCAGCACTGATACATTCCTAGGTAAAACATGGATCAGCACTGATACATTCCTAGGTAAAACATGGATTAGCACTGATACATTCCGAGGTAAAACATGGATCAGCACTGATACATTCCTAGGTAAAACATGGATCAGCACTGATACATTCCGAGGTAAAACATGGATCAGCACTGATACATTCCGAGGTAAAACATGGATCAGCACTGATACATTCCGAGGTAAAACATGGATCAGCACTGATACATTCCGAGGTAAAACATGGATCAGCACTGATACATTCATGCTGAGTGGTGAAATGGCGAGACAGGAAAATCTAAAAGGTCTGAAAGAAATGATCAAGCAAATGTGTATATGTGTGTGTATATATATATGTGTATGTGTGTGTGTATGTATATGTGTATGTATATATATATATGTATGTATGTGTTTTTATGTATATATATATATATATATATATATATATATATGTATATATATATATATATGTGTATATGTATGTATGTATATGTGTATATATATATATATATGTATATGTATATATATATATATGTATATATATGTATATATGTGTGTATATGTGTGTATATGTGTGTATATGTGTGTGTATGTATGTATACTATATGCTGTTTTATTCCTGTTTAATTTGCATTTAGCTGTATTGTGCATCTTGTTCATTCAAATCAATCAAATCATATATGTTTATTATTTTCTTTGATTGTAAATCGCTCAGCATTTGGGCACCATTAATTGGTTTAATAAAATATCTTGTATCTTGTATCTTGTATCTTGTGAACAAGAAAGCCAGGGAACTGTTAAAGGCCCTAGTAACATAAATTCCTAGGGAATGATGAAAAGGAGAGTCAGGGAACTGTGAATGGGGGAAACAGGCAACTGTTAAAGGCCATTGTAACAGGAATTCCTAGGGAATGATGAAAGGGAGAGTCAGGGAACTGTGAATGGGGAAAACAGGGAACTGGTAAAAAGGAACCAAGGAATAGTAAATGGGGGAGCCAGGGAATGGTAACCAGGTAATAATGAAAGGGGAAGACAGGGAACTGTGAAAGGGAAAGTCAGGGAAATTTGAAAGGAGATGTCAAAGAACTGTGAAAAGAGAAGCTAGAGAATGGGGGAGGGGGAGACAGGGAATGGTGAATGGGAGAGCCAGGAAACTGTGAAAGGAGATGAGAAGGAACTGTGAAAGGGGAAGCAAGAGAATGGGGGAGGGGGAGCCAGGGAATGATGAATGGGAGAACCACGAAACTGTGAAAGGAGAAGACAAGGAACTGTGAAAGGGAAGCAAGCGAATGGGGGAAGACAGGGAATGGTAACCAGGTAATGATGAAAGAAGAAGACAGGGAACTGTGAAAGGGAAAGTCAGGGAAATTTGAAATGAGAAGACAAAGTGAAAGGAGAAGCTAGAGAATGGGGGAGGGGGAGACAGGGAATGGTGAATGGGAGACTCAGGAAACTGCGATAGGAGAAGAGAAGGAACTGTGAAAGGGGAAGCAAGCAAATGTGGGAGACAGGAAATGGTGAATGAACGAGCCAGGAAACTGTAAAAGTGGAAGCCAGCGAACTATGAAACAGAGAGCTGGGGAATTGTGAATGGGGGAAGTCATGAAAACTGGTATTTGCTAAATTCAGGTTTTCAGAATTTTTGTATTTATTTATCCATATTTTTAAAATAAAATATACTTACCAGAATGGAGCAACAATACCCTAAAATATAAAACACAGTCATCATCAATATACACATGTATATGGTAAAAATACATCACTTAAAAATTAATTATTTGTTCAAGCTGCATAAAAACAAAAATACACATTAATCAAATATTACTCCAAGCTAAATCTCCCCAATGCTACCCCATTCTATAACCTAAAAGAGGTCTGAAAATAAATTTTTTTATATGGAATAATCACACTAAGTTATTCAAAAAATTTCGGTATTGTATCATTTATCATTGCTGAGAAAAATAATTATAGATGAACACACACTAAAACACACACACGGACTGAAAACAGTCCAGGATGATTTACACACAGACTGAAAACAGTCCAGGATGATTTACACACGGACTGAAAACAGTCCAGGATGATTTACACACAGACTGAAAACAGTCCAGGATGATTTACACACGGACTGAAAACAGTCCAGGATGATTTACAGATGGACTGAAAACAGTCCAGGATGATTTACACACGGACTGAAAACAGTCCAGGATGATTTACACATGGACTGAAAACAGTCCAGGATGATTTACACACAGACTGAAAACAGTCCAGGATGATTTACACACACACTGAAAACAGTCCAGGATGATTTTCACATGGACTGAAAACAGTCCAGGATGATTTACACATGGACTGAAAACAGTCCAGGATGATTTACACACAGACTGAAAACAGTCCAGGATGATTTACACACGGACTGAAAACAGTCCAGGATGATTTACACACGGACTGAAAACAGTCCAGGATGATTTACAGATGGACTGAAAACAGTCCAGGATGATTTACACATGGACTGAAAACAGTCCAGGATGATTTACACATGGACTGAAAACAGTCCAGGATGATTTACACACAGACTGAAAACAGTCCAGGATGATTTACACACACTGAAAACAGTCCAGGATGATTTTCACATGGACTGAAAACAGTCCAGGATGATTTACACATGGACTGAAAACAGTCCAGGATGATTTACACAGACTGAAAACAGTCCAGGATGATTTACACACAGACTGAAAACAGTCCAGGATGATTTACACACAAATCTTGTTAAACCAATATATTTCTTCTTTAAAAGTATTAACAAATTTATTTTATTGTATTTATTATTAATGTACATTTATACCATGTTTTGTTTTAAGCCATGATTATTATATTGGTCTTCAGTCTGTCAAACGTTCAAGACAACATTACAATGTTACTACATATCTGCCTTTCGACTCCTATTTTGTAATCTCCATGGTTCCCTTAATAAATACAAAATATTTACCAATAGTGTTTCATTAAGACCAATAGTAAAGTTAGGTGCCATTACTCTGTAGTCACATGAAATGGCCATTAAACACCCACCAGCTGGACTATGACCCTGAATGAAAAAAAATATACCTTTCTTTGTTAAGATCCCTCATTAAAAAACAAATACAAAGATGTATACAGGTGCACAATAAAGCCCCTTTTGTAAATTTCGAAAAACAGTTGGTTTATTGAAGCTGCTAAGTTCTCCATCCCTACAATTATTCTGGTACCCTGACGATGATATCCTCTTTAGCCTAAGCGGCCTTCGGATATAACGTCAGGTCAGGAGCATTGGATTTCAAGTAGACAGAACGTATTATGACGTCATTCTCTTTATGACGTTCAATGTTTACTTTTCTTAGCCGAGTTTATATTATCAGAGACATATAATTACATGTCTCTGATATTCATAATTTAAACGTAAAATTAAAATGTAATTTATATTTAAATTTATAAAAAAAAAAAATGTATTCCCAGCTTTTAATAAAAGATTGCCCTGTGCATGTGATATTAAATGGCGTCATATTATCAACCAATGAAAATGCTTATATTGGAGGTCCTGACCTGGTGTTATATTTGAAGTGAAGCTTGCGTCAAAAATATTGAAAAATATTGCACCAGGAGACCAGGTTATCCCTACAATGTGCTCAATTCTTTTCCAGTGGAGGTCAAAACTGTGTTTCTGTTGGTCTATCTCTTTCCCTGTTGACTTATTGTTTGTTAACTTGTTCTCGTCCTGGTTAAACTACCGGTATTGTTTTTTTACTGGGCATCAACATGGTTCATACGCATTTCCTTTTTCAATGACATTTTAATGACTTGTCAAGAACCATTTTCCATGACTGATTCTAGCATGAGACCTTTATTATAGAATATGAGACAATGGTGCAGTAGAAATTTTTCACCTGTAACTTTGTTGTAGTTTTTGTATAATGATACATAATCTGACAGTAGTGTTTTTTTAGGGATTTTCATGCAGCATGACTTTTATTATAATTTTGTGATTTCTGACTTTATATTGCTTTGCAATTTATTTTCAAATTTCATGACTCTTCCAGGATTTCATGAAACATTCAATCAATCAATCATTTAAAGCAGTAAGTCGCAGTTAACAATTCAATGATTTTACATTTATACATTTAGTCGGAGGTGACATGACAGGGGTTGTACATTACGACCATACAGGGGTTTAACATTTATAGTAATAAGTCACAGGTGACATTACAGGGATTTTACATTAATAGCAGCAACAGTTGCCAGGGGAGATAATACTGGGATTTTACATTAATAGCAGCAACAGTTGCCAGGGGAGATAATACAGGGATTTTATATTTATAGCAGCAACAGTTGCCAGGGGAGGTAATACAGGGATTTTACATTTATAGCAGCAACAGTTGCCAGGGGAGATAATACAGGGATTTTACATTTATAGCAGCAACAGTTGCCAGAGGAGATAATACAGGAATTTTACATTAATAGCAGCAACAGTTGCCAGAGGAGATAATACAGGAATTTTACATTAATAGCAGCAACAGTTGCCAGAGGAGATAATACAGGAATTTTACATTAATAGCAGCAACAGTTGCCAGAGGAGATAATACAGGAATGTTACATTAATAGCAGCAACAGTTGCCAGAGGAGATAATACAGGAATTTTACATTAATAGCAGCAACAGTTGCCAGGGGAGGTAATACAGGGATTTTTACATTTATAGCAGCAACAGTTGCCAGTGGTGACAGATAAAGCTGTAACCACATATCTTGTAGAGCTCTCCAGAATGCTTTTAGTCGCTCTCGTTCTGGCTGGTACATCTCTGTAATATCCAATCCAGCACAGAATATCTTGGGTAAATCCTGAAATTATAAAACACTGGTACAAATCTAGTTCAAAATACCTAAGTAAATCCTAAAAGAAATAAAAATGTGACTTCCCAATTTACTGAATTAAGTTTAGACATATTTTCTAAACACTTAATAATTAGGAAAAAAAAGAATGTCTTCAAAATGGGCATCCTGAAGGCTTATAAATCTGCAGGCCAGGTCTTTTAAGAATGCAAACTGAAGACAATAAATCTGCCAGCTGTTCAAAAAAACATTCAGAAGGCTTACATTAAGAATATAAAAGACAAATGACATTTACTGTCTATTAAATTAAATTGTAGGAAAGACAAGACAATTAAACATTTATTCTCTATTTGAGCAGTTAAGTCAAATGACTAGAGGCTCCCAGGAGCCTGTAATCGCTCACCTGGAATCCAAATGACTTAAACTATATTAAAATTTTTGAAATTAACAGTTTCAGTCTAGTTGTTATAGCTTTTAAGTTACTGTGCAAAAACTAAACATTTCTTCAAAAAATTTGTTAAATACAATAACTCCTATAAGGTGCCATCCACAATTTCTCTGAAAATTAAATGGTTTTTAGGCATTGTCCTTTAGGGTACTTTAGAAATTTACAGTTTTACTCTACTAATAGGTGTGTTATAGACTAATTTATAATTAAAAAACTGTTCATATGTCCAAATTCATAATGAAAGGGCAATAACTCCTATAAAGAGTCATCTTGCAATTTTTGGACTAAGCAATCATTTGTAGGGCTTCTATTGCTGATCATTTGTGCAATTTACAGTTTTAATCTAGCTACTATAGTTTTCAAGTTACAGGACAAAAATGGAAAATTTCTTAACAAAATTGTCATTTAAGGGCAATAACCCCTATAAGGAGTCATCTGACAATTTCAGACCAATTAAATGAATTGTAGGGCTTTTTTGCTGATCATTTTTGCAATTTATTATTTCACTCTAGCTGCTATGGTTTTTAAGTTACAGGACAAAAACGGAAAATTTCATAAAAAATTGCAATTTAAGGGCAATAACTCCTATAAGGAGTCATCTGACAATTTCAGACCAATCAAGTGAATTGTAGGGTCTTTATTGCTGATCATTTGTGCAATTTACAGTTTCAATCTAGCTGCTATAGTTTTCAAATTACAGGACAAAAACGGAAAATTTCATAAAAAATTGCCATTTAAGGGCAATAACTCCTATAAGGAGTCATCTGACAATTTCAGACTAATACAGTGAATTGTAGGGCTTGTATTGTTGATCATTTTTGCTATTTACAGTTTTACTCTAGCTGTTATAGTTTTAAAGTTACAGGACAAAAACGGAAAATTTCATAAAAAATTACCATTTAAGGGCAATAACTCATATCAGGAGTCATCTGACAATTTCAGACCAATCAAGTGAATTGTAGGGTCTTTATTGCTGATCATTTGTGCAATTTACAGTTTCAATCTAGCTGCTATAGTTTTCAAGTTACAGGACAAAAACGGAAAATTTCATAAAAAATTGCCATTTAAGGGCAATAACTCCTATAAGGAGTCATCTGACAATTTCAGACTAATACAGTGAATTGTAGGGCTTGTATTGTTGATCATTTTTGCTATTTACAGTTTTACTCTAGCTGTTATAGTTTTAAAGTTACAGGACAAAAACGGAAAATTTCATAAAAAATTACAATTTAAGGGCAATAACTCATATAAGGAGTCATCTGACAATTTCAGACCAATCAAGTGAATTGTAGGGTCTTTATTGCTGATCATTTGTGCAATTTACAGTTTCAATCTAGCTGCTATAGTTTTCAAGTTACAGGACAAAAACGGAAAATTTCATAAAAAATTGCCATTTAAGGGCAATAACTCCTATAAGGAGTCATCTGACAATTTCAGACTAATACAGTGAATTGTAGGGCTTGTATTGTTGATCATTTTTGCTATTTACAGTTTTACTCTAGCTGTTATAGTTTTAAAGTTACAGGACAAAAACGGAAAATTTCATAAAAAATTACCATTTAAGGGCAATAACTCATATAAAGAGTCATCTGACAATTTCAGACCAATCAAGTGAATTGTAGGGCTTTTATTGCTGATCATTTTTGCCATTTACAGTTTCACTCTACCTCGTATATTTTTCAGGTTATATTGTAAATACCAAAAATTTTGTCAAAAATCGTCAAAAAAGGGCAATAACTCCTACAAGAAGCCAATACACAACTTCGCACTAATAGCAACTATTGTAGACCTTAATGTGCTGATCAATTTGAAGTAACGGTTTTCTCTATAGCTATTATAGTTTTTTAGATAATGATCAAAAACCTGTGTTGACCCCCATGTTCTATTTTTAGTAACAGCGGCCATATTTGTCTGTTGATCAACACCCTGGGTACAAACTTGAAACTAGGAACCCTAAGGATGATTGTGGCCAAGTTTGAAAAAAATTGGCCCAGTGGTTTCAGAGGAGAAGATTTTTGAAAAAGTTTACGACGGACGACGGACGCCAAGTGATAGCAATAGCTCACATGGACCTTCGGTCCAGGTGAGCTAAAAAGCAAACAAAACATGACTTTCATATTTAAATTACACTGTATAATTTTTAAAAAATCTCAAGGATTAAGGGAGACAACTCTGTCTCCAAATATGTACTTGTGCTTGTATTACTAATCCTTTGTTAGTTTTGAAGCCTCTGAATTTTATAGAGATTATCATTTAAAGTATTACTGAACCTACGGAGGTTAATATCAACCAACTGCATTTTATAGAGCTTATCACTCAAAGTATTACTGAACCTACGGAGGTTAATATCAACCCTCTGCATTTTATAGAGATTATAATTCAAAGTATTACTGAACCTACAGAGGTTAATATCAACCCTCTGCACTTCTTGTTCTGTTCTAAGGCAACAAGAGAAGTTCTTATTTCCTGTAAGAACTCTAAATTTAAACTGTTTACAGGTGGTTTCTTCATCTTCATGACTGCTACACCTGCAAGACAGACAGACAGCTGAATGGTCAAGTTCAAAGGACAAAAAATAACTACATAAAGGTTACAATTGAATCAATCAGTGTTAAGACCGCTGTATAATATTCTGTAGCTCTTATCTTGACAGTAGCAGAATAGAATTTCTTAATGTGATATGTTTGTGTCAATCAAATGTGGACACAGGGAAATGTCTAATCCACATTCCATATCAGTAGTGAAGACAAGTGTGGACAGAGAAATGTCTCATCCACATTCCACATCAGTAGTGAAGACCAGTGTGGACAGAGAAATGTCTCATCTGCATTCCATATCAGTAGTGAAGACAAGTGTGGATAGAGAAATGTCTCACCTGCATTCCACATCAGTAGTGAAGACAAGTGTGGACAGAGAAATGTCTCATCCACATTCCACATCAGTAGTGAAGACAAGTGTGGATAGAGAAATGTCTCATCTGCATTCCACATCAGTAGTGTAGACAAGTGTGGATAGAGAAATGTCTCATCTGCATTCCACATCAGTAGTGAAGACAAGTGTGGACAGAGAAATATCTCATCTGCATTCCACATCAGTAGTGAAGACAAGTGTGGACAGAGAAATGTCTCATCCACATCAGTAGTGAAGACAAGTGTGGACAGAGAAATGTCTCATCTGCATTCCACATCAGTAGTGAAGACAAGTGTGGATAGAGAAATGTCTCATCTGCATTCCACATCAGTAGTGAAGACAAGTGTGGATAGAGAAATGTCTCATCTGCATTCCACATCAGTAGTAAAGACTAGTGTGGACAGAGAAATGTCTCATCCACATTCCATATCAGTAGTGAAGACAAGTGTGGACAGAGAAATGTCTAATCCACATTCCACATCAGTAGTGAAGACAAGTGTGGATAGAGAAATGTCTCATCTGCATTCCACATCAGTAGTGAAGACAAGTGTGGATAGAAATGTCTCATCTACATTCCACATCAGTAGTAAAGACAAGTGTGGATAGAGAAATGTCTCATCCACATTCCACATCAGTAGTGAAGACAAGTGTGGACAGAGACAATTACTTCATAAGCAACATGTATATAACATTATAATGTCACCATATACAATACATGTTACATAATTCTTATGCAGACTGTCATGTATTACTGATTAGCAATCTATATGGCAAATATTATCATTCGGCCATGTATGTTTAATTAGGAACTGCAATAATAATTAAGTCCTGTGGTGGTCATGGTTTTAAGTTTGCATTACAAACATAAACATTGGTGGTTTCATTTTTGATCAAAAATGGCCCACCAAAAAAAAATTTGACCAAGTTTGGTTTAAACTGGGCTAGTTGTTTCAGAGAAGATGACTAAAATGTAAAAGTTTGCAGACAATGCCTAACTCAATAACATTCATATTTTTGACAATTTCATTTAGAAAGTACCTGTTTGTTCATCTACAGAGACATCAAGAAAACTGGACATACGCCTGTAGCCACTCCACCACCAAATTCTTCTTGGCAATATTCTTGTCAATAAAGCTATAATTAAACATGATGAAAAGTTTCTGGAGATATATTATAAAAACAGAATAAATGTTTACTGTTTAGTCTTACATTGATAAAGTGAAGATCAACCAATTTTGATTAGGTGGAAAATAAAAACCTTGTGCATATCAAAAGTTAATAATAATAAATCTGTTCAAAGGTTTGTTAAGCTGCTTCATACAGGTATGTAGGTATGTTAACCCCTCCTTGTTCTGGGGTTGCCCCTTTATACATGTATGGAGGTATGTGAACCCCTTGTTGTTCTGGGGTTGCCCCTTCATACAGGTATGGGGGTATGTGAACCCCTCCCTTGTTCTGGGGTTGCCCCTTCATACAGGTATGGAGGTATGTGAACCCCTCCCTTGTTCTGGAGTTGCCCCTTCATACAGGTATTGAGATATGTGAACACTCCCTTGTTTTGGGGTTGCCCCTTCATACAGGTGAACCCCTCCTTTGTTCTGGGGTTTCCCATTGGAAATGAAAATTTAGTCCAACAACAAATCTTTTGGAGGAAAACACAGAAATAATTCCTGGAGGCTGTGGTTTATCATTGTTTTACAATGGGATGGCTATTTATGTTGTATTGTTTTATCCTGATTGATAGCAAGGGATAAAATAACGACAGAAATGGCCATCCCATTGTTAAACAATTATAAAACACATCTTCCTTGAATAATTTCTATTCTAATAAGACATGATACATTAATGGTATTTATGTACCTATAGCCAACATGATTTTAGCCATAAACTGACTGTTCCGTCTATGTAACATACTGTATTGAAATGGATAATAATAGCATGTGTCGCTAATAATAATAATAATATATGTCATATGTAATAGCTTTCCGGTGGGAGTTACGGTTTTGTAACTGGAACAGCACTTAAAGACATACCCTTCTTGGTCGTGTGTTGCTCATACATAAATCATCTTTTTACCACGGCTATGGTTTCAAAGCACGTAATATTAGAATAAGAGGTTTTATGAGAAGTTGATGATAAGCAAGATATGTGACGATGCTGCAAGACATTTCTAGCACCCGTTTCATTAGAGGGATATAACCCCATGAAATACTTATAATAATGCAATTCATGTTGGACTCCTTTCCTCACTTAGTTTGCGACAAGTTTTTTCTGACCATATTTTGCCCCAAATGATACAGAGTTAAAATTTCTGTGCCAGAAGTTTTAGGAAATGCCATTTATAACAACTGTCTGTGTTCAATCTGATAATAATGATTTAATCCTTATTCTGACGTCCTCCTTTTTCTATGTAAACAAAACCATGTTAAAATTTCAATAAATTTTTTTCACACATGCTGAAGTTAATTGTAGTTGCAGTCTGTTAAATGTTATTTAAAACACTCAAATTTTTAAACCATAATTATCATTTCTGTTAAAAAAGTTCTTATTTTAAATATGAATTCTGAGATTTGCATGATTCAACATACTGCCATTAGGTATGTTTCTCACCTCTCTACATTACACAACCCATGCGAGAGGTACATGGAACTCATAGTTATACATCAGTTATGCCATGTCAATGTACAGATTACTGTATTTGTCATAATCAGAATCAAAATAATTCATGGATACCATACTTTATTGCATTTTAACATGGGTGGGCTTTATATTCATGATATTTTAACCCTCACTATCGATTGTGGGCAAAATATTCATGAATATAATGCCCACCCATGTCAAAGCAACAATAAAGTATGATTTGTATTTGAATCCCATAATATTTCAATCTGTATAGATTTGTCAGTGTGATAGTACTGTATTAAAAGCTTTAGCAAAGTCAGGAAATGTCTATACTGACTGCCCCTTGCAAAGTCCATAATGATGAGATATGTTCTTACAAGTTCTTGTAAGAAGTGGGACCTCGGTGCTCAAGTGGTTAAAATAGTTACTCTAATATTGATCATGTGCCTGTCAACACTAAGGTAGTCACAGAATTCTCTGCCATCCAATGCCTTTTGGGTCACACAAAAAAAGTTGGATAGCAGAGCCAGAGGATTTTCGGATTACACTAAGCATATATGCTAAGGTTGCTGGTTGCAGCAGGGGCGTACTCCACTCGAATCTAAATTGATTTCCTACTGCACGTCAAGGGTTCTCACCTGGTACTCTGGCTTCCTCGCCCAATAAAAACTAGATGCCATATACTGATTTAAAATTGCTGAAATAAGTGTTAAACACAAATAATTTAATTTGCTTTGTAAGCCGAAATTTGATTGGTCAATTCATAACTTGGTAAAACTAATGAACAAACTTTCAACGGCTTAATAATAATAATTTTATTTATGTAAAATGTGTCACAGGTAAAGTAGGAATCATGATTATTATTAGGTTTCCAAAATAAACTTGTCTTCTTATATTTATTTCACTATACACGGCTAAATAAAAGCTTGATAATGGTATGCCATTATTATAGGTGATATCAATGAAGCTTGGTAATGGTATGCCATTATTATAGATGATATCAATGAAGCTTGGTAATGGTATGCCATTATTATAGATGATATCACTGATAGGTTAAATACTAAAATAAACCAGTTTCAAGAATCATGGAAAAAATTTGGTAACGTAGACATCATAACATAGGAATTCTAACACAATACTTCCTCAAAATTACAGTATTGAATAACTTTATTAGTTACAATTGGCTTTTTGTATAGATTAAAGTACTAAATATTGTTATTTTAATTTTAACGAATAATAGCTTTCAGTGGCTGGTTGTTCAACGTGTGGTTATATTTAACGTTGTGGTTAAATTTTTTAACCCATGGTTAAAATTTAACCAGGCAAATAATTGGTTGTCCAACTTGTGGTTAAATTTAACCCTTAGTTATATCTGATTTTAACCATGAAATAATTAACCAAACCCTTAGAGGTCAGTTAAAAATGGTTGTTAATGTAAACAGGATATGCATGTACAGGGCCTCCCCAGTGCATTGTGGGATACAAGGAGGCACCTGTTAAATATTTAACCATATGGTTAAACATTGTTCAACAACATAATTTAACCCTTGGGAGTTGGGTTACATAAAAACAGGTTAAAAATTTAACCATGGGTTAAATTCAACTAATGGGTTTATTTAACTACACGTTGAACAACAGGCCCCTGGGGATTACTATTCTTGATGCATAAAGTAACGTAGGAATTCTTCTTATTTCCACCACTAAAAAAATGTAGGAAAAAAAAATCATGTTTGATTTATTTGTTTATTATAATCACTGCCAAATTTTGATATATATTTGTACATATTGTATGAAGGATGAAAAAAATACTCAAATAAGCCACTCTTATATAATTTAGCTTTGTGGTAACATAGGAATTATGTAAATAAATGACATTGATCACATGTTTGTATTTAGAATTTTCTTTCAAATGCAATGTTGATTCTTTAAATTTGAGTTCAGTATTAGGACTACCGAATAAACCAGTTTAGTTATGTATTTTAAAGACTTTTTTAAAAATAAAATGTGCCCTAAAATCAAAATTTTAATTCTTGACACATGCAAATTGGATGTTGTCTGTGATTGGAACTCTCTTATAAATAGAAATAAAACACTTCAAAAGCCAAGAGAAAGGGTATCAGGTCACTTCGGTACACTGTCACTTCGGTACTGACATAATTAGTCACTTCGGTACTCGGTACTGGTCACCTCAGTACCTGTAGTTTAATTTTCAGTACTTTGAAGTACTTGTTTAAATGTTTTATCATTAAAACAAGAAAATGAGTTGTGTATACAGACGAATTAATAACTAATTATGTTTTGATACGAATGTTTAACAGTTTCACTATTTATAATCAACTATTAATGGCATTTATTATAGGATTAAACACTGGGTTTTAGGAAATTATCAATGTGTAAACTCCGGCGACTCCCTCACAAACTAAATAAAGTCCGAAGGACTTTATGTCAAGTTTGTGAGGGAGTCGCCGGAGTTTACAAATTGATAATTTCCTAAAACACAGTGTTTAATCCTTATAATTCTGTGAAATAATCGTTGTGAGTTTTAAAACAGCAAAAACAGTTACAGAAACCCATCTAGACCTCAAAACGTACCTAGGCCGGAAAGCGTAGGGATATGCAAAACATAGTATCAAAGGAATCGCGGTTTTGTAGATATTGATAGGAAATAAAACAAAATGAAACACTAAATTGTATTTATATTATATTTTATTTGAAATCTCAATCGATTTAATTGGAAATCATTGGGGCAGAGAAAACATTGTCCCCATCTCCCTGACGATACGCTAGGAGGACACCATCTTGTTTACATTGGATACTGAAAATAGTCTGCTCAGAGGAAATATCGATATATAAATTATCTGAGAAGACGCCATTTAAGTGGTTTTATCCAATCAAAGCACTTAATTTAAATAAATTACAGCATGAATAGAATTATTTAATTATCATTATGTTTAATGATTGCACGTGAATGATTGGTTTTGTTTGTAAGATCATCAAAGTAAATTAACAAAACTAATTTCTTCTAATCATAAATCTCGAACAGTGAATTCTTGGTTGTCAAGAAGCCAATAAAATCAGGGACTGAATAAAATATAGAAGAAGAAATAACTACACACATGTTTATATATGACAATTTATTTCAAACACATTTATCATTTTACACATGACAATATACAAACTAAGACAATATAATACACAATTCAATTAATACTATTGAAAAATCTTCTCAGTACCGAAGTGACCAACACCTAGTACCGAACTGTCCGGTACCGAGTACCGAATTGTCCAGGTCAGTACCGAGGTGTCCTTGTACCGACGTGACCAGGTATCAAAGTGACTATTCTGGTACCCTGACGATGATATCCTCATGAGCCTAAGCGGCCTTCAGATATAACGTCAGGTCAGGAGCATTGGATTTCAACGGTGTATTCTCTAGACTGACCATTTAGTATTACAGATAAGTTCAAGTAGAACGAACGTATTATGACGTCATTCTCTTTGTGACGTTCAATGTTTACATTTCTCAGCTGAATTAACATTATGATTTCATAATTTAAACGTAAAGGTAAAATATAATTTATATTTAAATTTTATAAAGAAAAGGTATTCCCAGATTTAAAAAAGATTGGCATGTGCATGTGATATATTAAATGGCGTCATATTATCAACCAATGAAAATGTTTATATCGGTGGTCCTGACCTGGTGTTATATTTGAAGTGAAGCTTGCGTCAATGAAAAATATTGCACCAGGAGACCAGGTTATTGAAGTGACTAGCATTCAGAGAAAGTGGTAAACATATTTGTATATAAGCACGTATAAAAAAATAACGTCTTAAATTATATACATGTAACAGCTTTTTTTTTAAAGTAAGAAACTTTTGGTAACACTGAATTCGCCGATTGCGAATTAAGTGGTGTTACCTCCCTTAAAGGGGCGGGTAACCGCGATTTACATGTATGACTCGCACATGCAGTATATGCTTACCACTAACTTTCAGTGAGAAAATACTTATTTCCAATGCATTAAAAACCATAAAAACAATGTTTTGCAACATATATTGACATCGTTATTGTGACGTTCCAGTTTTATTTTTTGGGGTTCACACAATTGTTCATTTGACAAATAATATAATTGTCTAGAAATTCAACAACAATCGGACTTGCACAATGCGAGTATTCAGTGTCTATTGTCATTCCTTTGAACGCCTGATGTGACTTAATTGACAGGTGGGTGGCCCCGTGTATCAAAAGCAACACACCTATTACAATCCAATCAATAGGTGTGGCGGGAAAAACTTAACGATGGGAGGAGCATTCCTTCATAGGCTTGAAATCACGTGTTAATACATCTCTACATGACTGCAATAAAACGATGCTCCTTTCTGGGTTGCAATAATTTTCTTAAACATTCCAATTAAAAACATGAAAAAGGAAATAATCTTAAGCTATTTTATTTTCGACATATTCCACTAAACCTATACGACTGCAATTTGGAAAATGCTTATCCCAAATCTTGTGGGTAAAAAATACCTTTGAAGGTCGTATCCGAAACAAACAATACATTTTCCCATGGTAATTATTACTAAATTGCACGTGTACCTTTTCCAATTAACACCATTCACCTGTACAGGAAGCTTCTCAGTGGGATATTTTTTTATTATAGGTATATGTAATCATTAAATTATCCGTAACTGATAACTGTCAACCTATTGAAATCTGTGCTCACATACATCAGAGGCGTGTAATTACATGTACAAGTAATACATTTATGTCATTTACATTCCACGTATATTCGTTGACACCACAATAAAAATCACCTTTATCTAACCGGCAGCCAGGTATGGTATCTTGCATCCGATGAACAGGTAATTAATTTCCTTGGGGCACAAAGTGTGAAAGTAATTTATACTAACAATTTATTAGCAGCTTATTAACTACAGTTCATATGTTAACACTTTTTGTGTATACTTATAAATTAGTAGTTTTTAAATACACACTTTTATTTGACAAAAGTTTGCAAAGTCTGTATATCTGATACACATTTTAATATCCCTTTTTATTTAATGGGGTTTTCACCTACGTAGGTGCCAATTAATTGTTTATTGAAGGTATAGTGTGACAGATTTATGTTATGGCTTGTATACCAACTACAGTCTTACATGTAAACTAGAGTTACTGAACATGTTACCGGTAGGTGGCGCGCATATGGAAAGACGTGAATTCCTGAAATGATTAAGATTGACTGATAACAAATTCAGAAATTTGAAGTATTCATTAATAAATCAATCAATCTTGTTGCATGAAGTGTATTTCTTGCTATTTGCATGATTTTCAACACCATGTTGTAAGTCGTATAGTATATTACGATTTTCTATGTTGTTACATGACTCTACAACACAGACGGACACAAAATATATTTATAAGCTGATAATGCATACCCATTTTTATGAATACTGATTCCTTGTTTAAGACATCAGTAGCTGGCAGCGGCTTAATCAACGAATAGGCCAATCACCGGATAGGCCGATCCACGACTTCAATGGGATTTTATTGCATAGTGGGAATGAAACATGGTTATCGCGCTTGTCCCACAATTCACTAAATAATAAATGATAAGAAAGTTTTAGAAGAATAAATTATAAGATACGACAGTTAGTCATTTTTCCATCTTAGTTTTAAATGGACAGGCATCAGGGGCGGATAGGATTTTCGAAAGGGAGGGGGCGTAAAAGGGGATATCGGAAAAGGAGGGCCACGAACAAGCTTTTTATAGTGTTCAGTAACCTGTATTTGGTACAGTATGTACAACAGAGATATAATAATAAACGAATTAGTACCGTTAATGCATTAATTTATGGCGAGGACGAGCGGGGATTACATTTTTGCCTTTGGCGCTGGTTATTACCCTCCTTGTTCTCTTTTTTCCTTTCCTTTTTTAAAAGGGGGGGGCGCACGCCCCTACGCCCCCCCCCCCCCTGATCCGCCAATAGGCATCACATTTTTAATAAGAATTATTTAAATTTAAATACAAACGTCTTTGAGCAATTTAAATTCTTTTAAAACCAGTAAATTATTTAATATCGGTCTATTTGACGTGTGTGTCCTTTCATAACATTTGAAGACTAACATTCTGCCGAATAAATTTAATCCAATCCACGCACAGACCATGCGTTCGTTTCGTACTCGCGTTAGGACTATAATATTAGGGTCGCTTCTATTTTACACCAAAATAAATTGTTGTCAACACAATAATACCTAAAATTATGCTTCAGAAATTGAATCCACATATACAAACCGTTATGACAATATTTATAAATTTTGCACGACATTCGAGACACGCACAGGTTCATCCATGCGACGGATTTATATATTTCGGCTACATAAAAATCATCCCGACCGCTCTGATATGATCTGAATTTTAATGGCATTACGTATCCCGCAAAAATCTTATTTTAAACACAGCCAGTTTCAATTCTTGAAAAAGCCTTTTTGTTTGATTGAAACGGTCTGTACGTGGATTAAAGTTATAACACAAAATTTAAGGCCCGAAAAGCACAGTTGTATTAAAACGGCTTTCAGGAGCGTAGATTAAGTCTATTATAAGATATTTTTAAGCCTGGAACGCGATAATAAACATTTGTAATAATTAAGACGGTCTGGGCGTGGATTAAATGAATGAGACATAATTTAAGGCCTGGAACGCGTAAATAAACTGAAGGATTGAAACGGAAGGACGTGGATTAAATTTAAGGAGTGTAACGGATAAAATTACAGTAGCAGTAAAACGACATCGGTGCCTTTTCATAAAGCGATCGCTAATTTACGTTTTAAATTTAAATTGAATGGGATAACGTGCACGTTAAGCTAACGATCGCTTTATGAAACGGCACCCTGGACGTGGATTAAATGTATACAACATAATTTAAGGCCTGGAACGGGCTAATATACAGTAGTATTGAAACGGTCTGGGCGTGGATTAAATGTATATAACGTAATTTAAGGCCTGGAACGGGCTAATATACAGTAGTATTGAAATGGTCTGGGCGTGGAGTAAATGTATATAACGTAATTTAAGGCCTGGAACGGGCTAATATACAGTAGTATTGAAACGGTCTGGGCGTGGAGTAAATATATATAACATAATTTTAGGCCTGGAACGGGCTAATATACAGTATTATTGAAACGGTCTAGGCGTGGATAAAATGTATACAACGTAATTTAAGGCCTGGAAGGGGCTAATATACAGTAGTATTGAAACGGTCTGGGCGTGGATTAAATGTATATAACATAATTTAAGGCCTGAACGGGCTAATATACAGTACTATTGAAACGGTCTGGGCGTGGATTAAATGTATATAACATAATTTAAGGCCTGAACGGGATAATATACAGTAGTATTGAAACGGTCTGGGCGTGGATTAAATGTATATAACATAATTTTAGGCCTGGAACGGGCTAATAAACAGCATTATTGAAACGGTCTAGGCGTGGATTTAATGTATATAACATAATTTTAGGCCTGGAACGGGCTAATATACAGTATTATTGAAACGGTCTGGGCGTGGATTAAATGTATATAACGTAATTTAAGGCCTGGAACGGGCTAATATACAGTAGTATTGAAACGGTCTGGGCGTGGATTAAATGTATATAACGTAATTTAAGGCCTGGAACGGGCTAATATACAGTAGTATTGAAACGGTCTGGGCGTGGATTAAATGTATATAACGTAATTTAAGGCCTGGAACGGGCTAATATACAGTAGTATTGAAACGGTCTGGGCGTGGATTAAATGTATATAACATAATTTTAGGCCTGGAACGGGCATTATACAGTATTATTGAAACGGTCTGGGCGTGGATTAAATGTATATAACGTAATTTAAGGCCTGGAACGGGCTAATATACAGTAGTATTGAAACGGTCTGGGCGTGGATTAAATGTATATAACGTAATTTAAGGCCTGGAACGGGCTAATATACAGTAGTATTGAAACGGTCTGGGCGTGGATTAAATGTATATAACGTAATTTAAGGCCTGGAACGGGCTAATATACAGTATTATTGAAACGGTCTAGGCGTGGATTAAATGTATATAACATAATTTTAGGCCTGGAACGGGCTAATATACAGTATTATTGAAACGGTCTAGGCGTGGATTAAATGTATATAACATAATTTTAGGCCTGGAACGGGCTAATATACAGTATTATTGAAACGGTCTAGGCGTGGATTAAATGTATATAACATAATTTTAGGCCTGGAACGGGCATTATACAGTATTATTGAAACGGTCTGGGCGTGGATTAAATGTATATAACGTAATTTAAGGCCTGGAACGGGCTAATATACAGTAGTATTGAAACGGTCTGGGCGTGGATTAAATGTATATAACGTAATTTAAGGCCTGGAACGGGCTAATATACAGTAGTATTGAAACGGTCTGGGCGTGGATTAAATGTATATAACGTAATTTAAGGCCTGGAACGGGCTAATATACAGTATTATTGAAACGGTCTAGGCGTGGATTAAATGTATATAACATAATTTTAGGCCTGGAACGGGCTAATATACAGTATTATTGAAACGGTCTAGGCGTGGATTAAATGTATATAACATAATTTTAGGCCTGGAACGGGCTAATATACAGTATTATTGAAACGGTCTAGGCGTGGATTAAATGTATATAACATAATTTTAGGCCTGGAACGAGCATTATACAGTATTATTGAAACGGTCTGGGCGTGGATTAAATGTATATAACGTAATTTAAGGCTTGGAACGGGCTAATATACAGTAGTATTGAAACGGTCTGGGCGTGGATTAAATGTATATAACGTAATTTAAGGCCTGGAACGGGCTAATATACAGTAGTATTGAAACGGTCTGGGCGTGGATTAAATGTATATGACGTAATTTAAGGCCTGGAACGGGCCAATATACAGTAGTATTGAAACGGTCTGGGCGTGGATTAAATGTATATAACGTAATTTAAGGCCTGGAACGGGCTAATATACAGTAGTATTGAAACGGTCTGGGCGTGGATTAAATGTATATAACGTAATTTAAGGCCTGGAACGGGCCAATATACAGTAGTATTGAAACGGTCTGGGCGTGGATTAAATGTATATTACGTAATTTAAGGCCTGGAACGGGCCAATATACAGTAGTATTGAAACGGTCTAGGCGTGGATTAAATGTATATAACATAATTTTAGGCCTGGAACGGGCTAATATACAGTATTATTGAAACGGTCTAGGCGTGGATTAAATGTATATAACATAATTTTAGGCCTGGAACGGGCTAATATACAGTATTATTGAAACGGTCTAGGCGTGGATTAAATGTATATAACATAATTTTAGGCATGGAACGGGCATTATACAGTAGTATTGAAACGGTCTGGGCGTGGATTAAATGTATATAACGTAATTTAAGGCCTGGAACGGGCTAATATACAGTAGTATTGAAACGGTCTGGGCGTGGATTAAATGTATATAACGTAATTTAAGGCCTGGAACCGGCCAATATACAGTAGTATTGAAACGGTCTAGGCGTGGATTAAATGTATATAACATAATTTTAGGCCTGGAACGGGCTAATATACAGTATTATTGAAACGGTCTTGGCGTGGATTAAATGTATATAACATAATTTTAGGCCTGGAACGGGCTAATATACAGTATTATTGAAACGGTCTAGGCGTGGATTAAATGTATATAACATAATTTTAGGCCTGGAACGGGCATTATACAGTATTATTGAAACGGTCTGGGCGTGGATTAAATGTATATAACGTAATTTAAGGCCTGGAACGGGCTAATATACAGTAGTATTGAAACGGTCTGGGCGTGGATTAAATGTATATAACGTAATTTAAGGCCTGGAACGGGCCAATATACAGTAGTATTGAAACGGTCTGGGCGTGGATTAAATGTATATAACGTAATTTAAGGCCTGGAACGGGCTAATATACAGTAGTATTGAAACGGTCTGGGCGTGGATTAAATGTATATAACATAATTTTAGGCCTGGAACGGGCTAATATACAGTAGTATTGAAACGGTCTAGGCGTGGATTAAATGTATATAACATAATTTTAGGCCTGGAACGGGCTAATATACAGTAGTATTGAAACGGTCTAGGCGTGGATTAAATGTATATAACGTAATTTAAGGCCTGGAACGGGCCAATATACAGTAGTATTGAAACGGTCTGGGCGTGGATTAAATGTATATAACGTAATTTAAGGCCTGGAACGGGCCAATATACAGTAGTATTGAAACGGTCTGGGCGTGGATTAAATGTATATAACATAATTTTAGGCCTGGAACGGGCTAATATACAGTATTATTGAAACGGTCTAGGCGTGGATTAAATGTATATAACATAATTTTAGGCCTGGAACGGGCATTATACAGTATTATTGAAACGGTCTGGGCGTGGATTAAATGTATATAACGTAATTTAAGGCCTGGAACGGGCTAATATACAGTAGTATTGAAACGGTCTGGGCGTGGATTAAATGTATATAACGTAATTTAAGGCCTGGAACGGGCTAATATACAGTAGTATTGAAACGGTCTGGGCGTGGATTAAATGTATATAACGTAATTTAAGGCCTGGAACGGGCTAATATACAGTATTATTGAAACGGTCTAGGCGTGGATTAAATGTATATAACATAATTTTAGGCCTGGAACGGGCTAATATACAGTATTATTGAAACGGTCTAGGCGTGGATTAAATGTATATAACATAATTTTAGGCCTGGAACGGGCTAATATACAGTATTATTGAAACGGTCTAGGCGTGGATTAAATGTATATAACATAATTTTAGGCCTGGAACGAGCATTATACAGTATTATTGAAACGGTCTGGGCGTGGATTAAATGTATATAACGTAATTTAAGGCTTGGAACGGGCTAATATACAGTAGTATTGAAACGGTCTGGGCGTGGATTAAATGTATATAACGTAATTTAAGGCCTGGAACGGGCTAATATACAGTAGTATTGAAACGGTCTGGGCGTGGATTAAATGTATATGACGTAATTTAAGGCCTGGAACGGGCCAATATACAGTAGTATTGAAACGGTCTGGGCGTGGATTAAATGTATATAACGTAATTTAAGGCCTGGAACGGGCTAATATACAGTAGTATTGAAACGGTCTGGGCGTGGATTAAATGTATATAACGTAATTTAAGGCCTGGAACGGGCCAATATACAGTAGTATTGAAACGGTCTGGGCGTGGATTAAATGTATATAACGTAATTTAAGGCCTGGAACGGGCCAATATACAGTAGTATTGAAACGGTCTAGGCGTGGATTAAATGTATATAACATAATTTTAGGCCTGGAACGGGCTTATATACAGTATTATTGAAACGGTCTAGGCGTGGATTAAATGTATATAACATAATTTTAGGCCTGGAACGGGCTAATATACAGTATTATTGAAACGGTCTAGGCGTGGATTAAATGTATATAACATAATTTTAGGCCTGGAACGGGCATTATACAGTATTATTGAAACGGTCTGGGCGTGGATTAAATGTATATAACGTAATTTAAGGCCTGGAACGGGCTAATATACAGTAGTATTGAAACTGTCTGGGCGTGGATTAAATGTATATAACGTAATTTAAGGCCTGGAACGGGCTAATATACAGTAGTATTGAAACGGTCTGGGCGTGGATTAAATGTATATAACGTAATTTAAGGCCTGGAACGGGCTAATATACAGTATTATTGAAACGGTCTAGGCGTGGATTAAATGTATATAACATAATTTTAGGCCTGGAACGGGCTAATATACAGTATTATTGAAACGGTCTAGGCGTGGATTAAATGTATATAACGTAATTTTAGGCCTGGAACGGGCTAATATACAGTATTATTGAAACGGTCTAGGCGTGGATTAAATGTATATAACATAATTTTAGGCCTGGAACGGGCATTATACAGTATTATTGAAACGGTCTGGGCGTGGATTAAATGTATATAACGTAATTTAAGGCCTGGAACGGGCTAATATACAGTAGTATTGAAACGGTCTGGGCGTGGATTAAATGTATATAACGTAATTTAAGGCCTGGAACGGGCTAATATACAGTAGTATTGAAACGGTCTGGGCGTGGATTAAATGTATATAACGTAATTTAAGGCCTGGAACGGGCCAATATACAGTAGTATTGAAACGGTCTGGGCGTGGATTAAATGTATATAACGTAATTTAAGGCCTGGAACGGGCCAATATACAGTAGTATTGAAACGGTCTAGGCGTGGATTAAATGTATATAACATAATTTTAGGCCTGGAACGGGCTAATATACAGTATTATTGAAACGGTCTAGGCGTGGATTAAATGTATATAACATAATTTTAGGCCTGGAACGGGCCAATATACAGTATTATTGAAACGGTCTAGGCGTGGATTAAATGTATATAACATAATTTTAGGCATGGAACGGGCATTATACAGTAGTATTGAAACGGTCTGGGCGTGGATTAAATGTATATAACGTAATTTAAGGCCTGGAACGGGCTAATATACAGTAGTATTGAAACGGTCTGGGCGTGGATTAAATGTATATAACGTAATTTAAGGCCTGGAACCGGCCAATATACAGTAGTATTGAAACGGTCTAGGCGTGGATTAAATGTATATAACATAATTTTAGGCCTGGAACGGGCTAATATACAGTATTATTGAAACGGTCTTGGCGTGGATTAAATGTATATAACATAATTTTAGGCCTGGAACGGGCTAATATACAGTATTATTGAAACGGTCTAGGCGTGGATTAAATGTATATAACATAATTTTAGGCCTGGAACGGGCATTATACAGTATTATTGAAACGGTCTGGGCGTGGATTAAATGTATATAACGTAATTTAAGGCCTGGAACGGGCTAATATACAGTAGTATTGAAACGGTCTGGGCGTGGATTAAATGTATATAACGTAATTTAAGGCCTGGAACGGGCCAATATACAGTAGTATTGAAACGGTCTGGGCGTGGATTAAATGTATATAACGTAATTTAAGGCCTGGAACGGGCTAATATACAGTAGTATTGAAACGGTCTGGGCGTGGATTAAATGTATATAACATAATTTTAGGCCTGGAACGGGCTAATATACAGTAGTATTGAAACGGTCTAGGCGTGGTTTAAATGTATATAACATAATTTTAGGCCTGGAACGGGCTAATATACAGTAGTATTGAAACGGTCTAGGCGTGGATTAAATGTATATAACGTAATTTAAGGCCTGGAACGGGCCAATATACAGTAGTATTGAAACGGTCTGGGCGTGGATTAAATGTATATAACGTAATTTAAGGCCTGGAACGGGCCAATATACAGTAGTATTGAAACGGTCTGGGCGTGGATTAAATGTATATAACATAATTTTAGGCCTGGAACGGGCTAATATACAGTATTATTGAAACGGTCTAGGCGTGGATTAAATGTATATAACATAATTTTAGGCCTGGAACGGGCTAATATACAGTATTATTGAAACGGTCTAGGCGTGGATTAAATGTATATAACATAATTTTAGGCCTGGAACGGGCTAATATACAGTAGTATTGAAACGGTCTAGGCGTGGATTAAATGTATATAACATAATTTTAGGCCTGGAACGGGCTAATATACAGTAGTATTGAAACGGTCTGGGCGTGGATTAAATGTATATAACATAATTTTAGGCCTGGAACGGGCTAATATACAGTAGTATTGAAACGGTCTAGGCGTGGATTAAATGTATATAACATAATTTTAGGCCTGGAACGGGCTAATATACAGTAGTATTGAAACGGTCTGGGCGTGGATTAAATGTATATAACGTAATTTAAGGCCTGGAACGGGCCAATATACAGTAGTATTGAAACGGTCTGGGCGTGGATTAAATGTATATAACGTAATTTAAGGCCTGGAACGGGCCAATATACAGTAGTATTGAAACGGTCTAGGCGTGGATTAAATGTATATAACATAATTTTAGGCCTGGAACGGGATAATATACAGTATTATTGAAACGGTCTAGGCGTGGATTAAATGTATATAACATAATTTTAGGCCTGGAACGGGCTAATATACAGTATTATTGAAACGGTCTAGGCGTGGATTAAATGTATATAACATAATTTTAGGCCTGGAACGGGCATTATACAGTAGTATTGAAACGGTCTGGGCGTGGATTAAATGTATATAACGTAATTTAAGGCCTGGAACGGGCTAATATACAGTAGTATTGAAACGGTCTGGGCGTGGATTAAATGTATATAACGTAATTTAAGGCCTGGAACGGGCCAATATACAGTAGTATTGAAACGGTCTGGGCGTGGATTAAATGTATATAACGTAATTTAAGGCCTGGAACGGGCCAATATACAGTAGTATTGAAACGGTCTGGGCGTGGATTAAATGTATATAACATAATTTTAGGCCTGGAACGGGCTAATATACAGTAGTATTGAAACGGTCTAGGGGTGGATTAAATGTATATAACATAATTTTAGGCCTGGAACGGGCTAATATACAGTAGTATTGAAACGGTCTGGGCGTGGATTAAATGTATATAACATAATTTTAGGCCTGGAACGGGCTAATATACAGTAGTATTGAAACGGTCTAGGCGTGGATTAAATGTATATAACATAATTTTAGGCCTGGAACGGGCTAATATACAGTAGTATTGAAACGGTCTGGGCGTGGATTAAATGTATATAACATAATTTTAGGCCTGGAACGGGCTAATATACAGTAGTATTGAAACGGTCTAGGCGTGGATTAAATGTATATAACATAATTTTAGGCCTGGAACGGGCTAATATACAGTAGTATTGAAACGGTCTGGGCGTGGATTAAATGTATATAACATAATTTTAGGCCTGGAACGGGCTAATATACAGTAGTATTGAAACGGTCTAGGCGTGGATTAAATGTATATAACATAATTTTAGGCCTGGAACGGGCTAATATACAGTAGTATTGTAACGGTCTGGGCGTGGATTAAATGTATATAACATAATTTTAGGCCTGGAACGGGCTAATATACAGTAGTATTGAAACGGTCTAGGCGTGGATTAAATGTATATAACATAATTTTAGGCCTGGAACGGGCTAATATACAGTAGTATTGAAACGGTCTGGGCGTGTATTAAATGTATATAACATAATTTTAGGCCTGAAACGGGCTAATATACAGTAGTATTGAAACGGTCTAGGCGTGGATTAAATGTATATAACATAATTTTAGGCCTGGAACGGGCTAATATACAGTAGTATTGAAACGGTCTAGGCGTGGATTAAATGTATATAACATAATTTTAGGCCTGGAACGGGCTAATATACAGTAGTATTGAAACGGTCTGGGCGTGGATTAAATGTATATAACATAATTTTAGGCCTGGAACGGGCTAATATACAGTAGTATTGAAACGGTCTAGGCGTGGATTAAATGTATATAACATAATTTTAGGCCTGGAACGGGCTAATATACAGTAGTATTGAAACGGTCTGGGCGTGGATTAAATGTATATAACATAATTTTAGGCCTGGAACGGGCTAATATACAGTAGTATTGAAACGGTCTAGGCGTGGATTAAATGTATATAACATAATTTTAGGCCTGGAACGGGCTAATATACAGTAGTATTGAAACGGTCTGGGCGTGGATTAAATGTATATAACATAATTTTAGGCCTGGAACGGGCTAATATACAGTAGTATTGAAACGGTCTAGGCGTGGATTAAATGTATATAACATAATTTTAGGCCTGGAACGGGCTAATATACAGTAGTATTGAAACGGTCTGGGCGTGGATTAAATGTATATAACATAATTTTAGGCCTGGAACGGGCTAATATACAGTAGTATTGAAACGGTCTAGGCGTGGATTAAATGTATATAACATAATTTTAGGCCTGGAACGGGCTAATATACAGTAGTATTGAAACGGTCTGGGCGTGGATTAAATGTATATAACATAATTTTAGGCCTGAAACGGGCTAATATACAGTAGTATTGAAACGGTCTAGGCGTGGATTAAATGTATATAACATAATTTTAGGCCTGGAACGGGCTAATATACAGTAGTATTGAAACGGT